>JASNJN010001367.1:0-11481 GCA_030180075.1 Mikrocytos mackini
CTGAAAAGTGCCTCTGCTATTTCTTCTGGATATAATAGCGATCGCCTATGCTAGAAAATATATTAAACTGTTGATAGTGGCAGTGTCCAGCACGTGCTGACCAATGATGTAAATAAAAAAGAAAAATAAATATTTCGAACTTGTATAATCCTAGATCAGATTTAGGGTTTCCATTAAGACTTTCAAAATTATCCAGTTGAAACGACTGCAGCGTCATCTATTATTTTGACAAACCACTCAGTTCAATCTATTATGTAAAACAAAAGTTAGTTTTTCTATGAATGGCTTATGATCAAGGCTACACGTAAAGGAGAAATAAAATAAACATTTATATTAAATAAAAACCAAGACAAATATTTTAAATAAGCATTTTTTACGGGTTTAAGTGCCCGATTAAAACCGATGGATAATACTGAGCTTTGAACTGGATTTCATTAACGTTTTACCCAAAATTTGAGGTAGTTTAATCGCTTTTTCGAGTTATAATATGTGGATATGTATCAACTTGTAAAAATTTATCCAGATGGCCTAAACTGCAAAATGACATACTAAAAAAAATTTCAGAAAATTTAAGAATGTAAAATTTTCAAAAAATCTAAAATCCAAAATTTTTTAATTCGTGAGTTTAAAAATTACTCTTCATGAATATAAATAATTCTCTCAAAAATGTTCTATAATTCATCAAATGTATAAACAACACCATTAAAAATTTCTTAAAATTGATTACCAATAAATCAAAAATTTTGAATTTATGTCGAAATAGGGATGGGACAAACTGGTATAAATAAACCTGCTTAAATCAGTTTATACCCAAATGGGTGATATTATTGTATTTTCGTCTACTTTTATAACAACATCGGAAATAAGTTATTTTATATAAAATAAATTTGATTTAATGTTAACATTGTATGGGAATGTGAACAAATCACGATCGTAAATTAGAAAATAAGTAATTTACTTCATAGAACATTTCAAATATCGCTAACTAATCATATCTCGAGTTATTTACGCATATTTGGCGTGGATTCATAAAATAACCTGTCCAATAATCAATAATTAATAAATTCATGGGTGAAGAATTATAGAAAAATCCATTTTTTGTACAAAATTTGCAGTTACGTATTTTTTGCATTTATAACTTTTTGTAGAGGCAATTACATACAATTTGGAGACCAGAAAACGACTCTTCAGGGTTCATTGACCAACATACCAAAAATTGCATTTGGGTTGCCCTAGTCATGAGCCTTAATATACAAGGGGTGAGCGGAAGGTATTCAGATGATACTGGCTCAAAGTATTTTTCAAAATACAACTAGGGCAAACACTTTTATAAGCCTTCAAATCTAGCGTTTGTAATTGATAACAGACTATTGCTATTTTGAAACATGGTTTATTTTTGAAACTCAGTCTATTGCTGACACTGGGCATATTTCTGAAACAAAGAAAAAATTCCGTAAAACTGACTGGGCGACATGGACTCAGGGAAAGTTTACAAACGGCAAGCTCATTTCAAAACACTATTAAAAGTCCATTTGCCCGGTATTAAGTTAGTAAGGGCATGGCAGATCGATAAAAGGTTTATTCACAAAACAAAAAGTTAACTTCTAAACTTTTGTCCTTAACCCAAAAGACGCTGGCTGAGTATCTATACACCTAAATAGAAAAAGGGGCGCATGGGTTTGTATAAGGGCAACAGATGTGGGAATTGAAAGACTCCAAAATCCGTTTGAAATGCTTATTCAAAATAAGCCCCTTTCTACAAGGCTCAGAGTTACAAAATAACACTTTAAATATAAGAAGTTAACAAACCCTAAATAAGGGATCATTTGTTATAGAGAAGTAACCAGACCCTCTGATTTTAAATATTTATTTAAATGAGGGCATATCGGTTTAATAATGTTTTGAAAGTTAAAAGTCAACATAACTGGGTTCAATATAAGCCTGTTTCAAAATACAGTGTTTGTGAAACAAATACTCGTCGAATTTGAGACTTGTGGAGGTTTTACTTAGTTTTATTAAGGGATTATGAGTAGGCCAGTAGGTTGAAAAGAGAAATTTATAATTAAATATATAATTAGTTTCTCCGTTGCAAAAAAGTGGTTGCGGTGTAGTGACAAGATGACAATCGAACACGATAAAGCGGGTAGGAGTGACGTAGGAAACAGGATAAATTTAATTAATTAATTATATTTTATTTCTGTTTAAAAAAGTTCATTAATAAGAGAAAACGTAAATGAACTTACAGATGAAGCAAACCGAAACAACTCTAAAGAATCATTATTTATTAAAAAATCACTAAATTTAGAAAGTATGACTGGAAAACAATGGGTAACAAACTATACAGATAAAGAATTCAAACCAATGAAAAAGGACAATAAAGAACGAATAAAAAACTTGAAGCTGGGGGAAAAGAAAAAGAAGAAGAGGACTTGGAGGAGAGTATATCAAACGCTTCATTAAACTGATAGATTTGGCGAGATTCCATAAAAGATTTAATATTCAAGATAGAAAATTACGGAATTGTAGAAGTCTAGCAATTAAATTGTAATAATAGGAGGTTTTAACCGCTTTTGTTCGGTCTTAAATATTTACCAATTCTAATTTTTGATAGAATAATCTTACGTTTATTACATGGCGACATCGACCTTAGAAACCAAACTAACCCAACTACTGAATGGTTGTAGTGCAGAGGAGCTGTCGGCCCTCATATAGAAGCGAGAGTTGACGCTAGCCTCCAGAGTGAAACATGAGCTAGTAGAAGCCGCAGTAACAGTGTCCGAGCAGGTGTGTGCAAATAGAAAGCAACTAACCGCTCATGCACTCAGAGAAATGTGTACGGAACAAGGGATAAAAACCTCGGTATCGGATACGAAGGACAGTTTGAATCTAAAACTATTATTCACAGAGATAACCGAGCTGAGAAGGAAAGGAATTCCTCAGGCCATAACAAACAAGGCGTATGCACCTGTCCTATCAGAGCCGGGAGAAGAGAAAGTTGTTACACAATTAAACCAGCAATATGTTGCTAGGCAGTTGGAACCGATATGTCCAAACTTAATCCCTCCTAGAGAGTTCTATGACATGCCCGGAACACCGAGAGTAGCCTGGTCAACATGGCATCAGAGTTTTAATGCATACATGATGGCATCAGGGTTTATTAACTATACGGAGGAGAGGAAGGTTTCATTATTAGAACACAGTTTAGGGATAGAAGGAAGGAGACTCCTGAATAACGTGTTAGAGACCACGGATAGGACAGTTGAGGACATCCATAAGACTATGAGCGAATACTTTACACCTGTGAGATCATTAACATTCCACAGAGTTGAACTTTTCTCCAGCAGACAGAGACCAAATGAGAATGTCGCAGAATACGGTGTTTTTGTCCGGCCAAAAGCAGCAGACTGCGAATTTGGTGAGATTGAGGATTCCATTTTAAGGGATGTTTTTATAGCAGGCCTTAGAAATGAGAATATTGTGAGAAATCTGTTTGCTAAACCACCAGGAAGTTTCGGCGATACAAGAGCAGCGGCCCAACAAATGGAGTCAGCTGTGACTAAAGAACCCGACCGGAGAGAAGTGCAGTGTTTTGGCAAAACTAGGAGAAGTAATTTCCCTACACATCAAAATGAGTATAGAGTCAGAAGGCCTAAAAGAGAGCCTGAATATATATCACACAGTAGTAAGTGCGATACCAGAGATTCTGAAGCTAGGAGATACTGTCCAGCACAAGGCAATACTTGCAGGAAATGCGGAAGACGTAACCATTTCGAGGAATGTTGTGGTGGCGGTCCATATAGAGACTCTGATGTCAATCGACTCAGAAGGCAAAATGGAGAAAAGATTAATAAACTAAAAGTGAGCAAATTGAAGCACTTTAAAGCAGAGATGAGAATTTTGCCTAAATCCAGAACCCGACCCGACCCGACCCGCCCCGCCTTCGGGTCGGGCGGGTCGGGTAGGAAATTTGTAAAAAATTTTCTACCAAAAACTTAATTCCCCAAATTTAATGATATTCAAAAATAACAAATCAAAGCTCAAAAATTATTTGTTTTAACTTGTTTTCATGTTAGAATCTAATATTAGAGTAAATTAACGATTAAATGTTAAATTTTTTAAAAAAGATTTTCCATAGCGAAAACGGTAGTGCTGAGAGCCCGAATGTTCAGGGTAACAGCGAAACGCCGTGTGATAAACCTAAACAAGGTACCGATATGGACTCACTAGAAGTTTGTGGGCCCCTGCAGGCGGAAACATCTGAAGAGGTACGCCGGGGGAACGAGCCCAAACGTGACATGGGAAGCACTAGAAACGTGGAGGAGGAACCTTCTCGAACCCAACATGAACACGGAATTAGATCTCAAGGTAACCGAGACCGCAAAGAGAAAGTAAAAGAGGAAATGAGAGAGGAGCAGGAGAACATCCCGACCAAAGCTGCCACTTTGGCCGGCCAGGAAGTGAATGAGCGAAATAGAGGCTCCAAATAAGGAGGGCCAGCACCAGCCAAGAATAAGGAGCAATTAAAGATAACCCGGTGGGTAACAAAGCCGGAGGGCCAGAAAGCGGAAGGGCAACCCAAAACATCGAAAGGGGACCCCGCGCATGAAAGGTCACGCCCTGGAAGAGCACAACCCAAAAGTGACCAAAAAAACGAAAAAGTTATTTTAAAAAATAAAATTTCCAAAAAAACTGTCGACATGCCACCAAGAAAAACAAAGACCACGAAAACAGTACGAAACTTAACAAGAGCGGAAAAGGAAGCACAGAAGCTGCTTAGAGAGTCAGAGGTCGAACTAGGCCTCCGGAAGGCAACACCAAAGGATGATGGGGACCAAGAGAGTGTGATGAAAGACAAAGAAATAAAGAAAACAGTACCAGAAACGAAAGAGATGTCAACACGAGAGAAACTGAAAAGGAAGGTGCGTGCGGGGAAGAAGGAAACCGATGAGACCTCGCTTGAAGAGGTCCAACCTATGGTTCCTGAACCTGAGCAAGCTACCAAGAAAGTGAAGCTCGCTGCAGAAGCGCCGGAGCCCAATTTCGAACTTGACAACGAAGAAAAAGGGAAGGGCCTGATCAAAGAGGCAGAGAGCTCAGAGAGCGAGAAGAAAAAAGAAAATACTGCTGTAAAGGAAAACAGCGAACAGACTCCTAGTATAAAAGAACACATAGAGACGCAGAAGCTGAAGGTTGCTAACTACAACATGAACGAGGAGAGAATCCGACAAGCAAGGTTCAGCGAGCAAAGAGTAAGGGAGTTCTTCAAGACCAATAAAGAGGTCTGGACAGACTCCSTAAGACTCAGGCGAGCAGACGTAGCCAAGTTTGTGCAGGATAGAATGAATGAAAAGAAACAAGTAGTTAGCAGCATTTSGGCTATCGAGAGGACACTGGATATGTTAGAGTACCGAAATGCAGAGTACCCCTTTGGAATCCACGAATGTATTGACGATTTGGTGATAAATGGCATCCCACCGTTTCTGGTAAGACTGGTAGTAGGACTGCTACCCTTTGAGAGAAAACCCTCGAGTGCAGCCGGACGCATTGGAATACTATGGTACTTAACGACCTGGTACAGACAATGCCGCATGAATAGAACCGGTGACCTGTCAGCGAGATACATTAGAGTCCCGCTGTACATTATCCGGGAGTGGATGACGGAAATCAAATACCACCGCAAGTGTGACTCTCTTATGAAGACCGTTAAGCCTTCACTATACAAGAGAAGTTGGGTCCCCATCCACGAAAACATGCGAGAGCCCTACGCTGTCCAAATAATTGAGATAGGAGCAAAGTTGACTGACCCCACCCCATTTCCATCCCCAAGACAATTTGAAGAAAAGAAGATTGAGCCCATTAGGACTGTGGCTCCGAGCATAACAAACCCGAACGACAAAGAAGTCACACTAAAGGATTTATACCTCAATACAGTAGGTAAGGAAGAGAAAAGTGGCAATGAGAGTAGACCGGCATGGCTACCGACAAATGAAGAAAAAATACAAGTATTTAGTTCAAAAGAAACTGAGAGTAGAGATATCGCAGCTGCGTACAAAAACTGGAAAATTCCAGATCGAAATCCGACAGGACCTAAAAAGGATGCAAGAGATCCTCAACTGGGTCGTAGGACAGATCAAGAAGATGCCAGGGAACGGCATGTGAATGGGAAAGAAGACCTCGGAAAAGGGGGTCGAATAAATAAATACCTTATTAAAGATGAACAATTGCTTGCAATCTCATTTGACAAGGTGGTTCCCACAACAAGACCGTTCCATAGCAGCGAACCCAAAAATATAAACCAACAGAATAAACCCAAAGCTTTCAAAAATAACAAACCAACTACGGAAGTCATAGAATATATTACAGAAGAGGAAGAGTTTGACCAATCACAATCAAAGGATAACAACCCACGAGGAGCCAATACAGGCTCCCACAAGGGAAGAGAAGGTTGGTCAAACTAAAGTTATCACTGCAAAAAACACGATTAGTCCTTGCCAAATCAATTGACTGGCAAAAAATAGTTTTTGGCAAATTTTGTTTTTTGACGAAATCGCCGATTTGCCAAAAAATGGAAATTAGTAGATCCTCAATTTTGTCAAAATACTTTTTAACCTCGAAAACTTTTTAATGAATGACTGGCTAAAAAATGCCTATCTATGGTTAATACCAGTTTACTCCACCCCTATTTTCGGTATAAATTAAAATTTTTGAAAATTCACGGGTGAATAATTCTAGAAACTTCTTTATGGGGTTGTATATACATTTAACAAATTCTAGAAAAATTTTGGGGAAATTATTTATTTTCATGAAAAATATTTCTCCAAAATACGAATTTTTAAAATTTTGGATTTTTCAGATTTTTCAAAAATTTCGCATTTTTAAATCAGCTGAAATTTCTTCCAGTATGTTGTTTTACAGTTATGACCGTCTGGACAAGTTTTTATGTGTTGATGTATATCCCACACTATGTAACTCGAAAAAGCGGGTTAAACTGCCTTGAATTTTGGGTAAAACGTTAATGCCACCCAGTTTAAACCTCGGTATTATCCACCGGTTTTAACCAGGTGGTTAAAACCGTAACAACTCTGGTTTGGTGGTATTTGGAGGCATTGGTCTTCAACACAAATTCACCCCATTGTTCTTCTGCATTTGCCCTAATGAAGACAAACAGGTATTTACATGGCTGTTTAAAAGAATAGAGGAAATAGCCACCCAAAAAGTGCTGAATTTATTCCAAAAAACATTGTCGGGGATTGGTCTCTAGCATTGAGCTCAGTGGTGGCAGAAATTTATCCCGATGTTGTTAAAATAAATTGCTGGGCTCATATTAGCCGTAAAATTAATCAAAAAGCTAAATCCATTTCGAAAGAAAATGGAAATAAGAATTTTCGCGCATATGCTTCCTTCAGCGTTCTATCACGCCGACTCTATTCAACAATGCCTTCCGCGCTTTAAAGATGCTGTGGAACAACTTTCTGGAATACAGCGATTTCATAGTATACTTCGAAGATAATTACATTAAAAAGAACTTTACATGGGTTGAAGGGTGTAGACCGGGTGTACCAAAAACCATCAATGCATTGGAAGGCTTTAACTTGGCCTTAAAGAAAAAATATTTCAACTGGAGTAAGAACTACATAATTCCTTTTATATCTAAACTAGGAGCAATACTTGAAACTAAGGCAATTGGGTTTGGCGAACCAAATGGGCTTACTAAGTTTCAATTAAGTTATTCCCGTGATGAATTCGAGGGAAAAAACTCCAGCGAACAGTTTATAGACCTAATACCTGAGGCTGAAGCGATCTATTATCTTTATACAAATGAGGAAACTGTAGAACAAGCCAATTTAAAGAAGTTGGCATGTAGATGTCTTCAGGGGTTGGACAACATGTTGAACTATGTAGATGTCAAAATGTTATAATCACATCTATACTCATTGATAAACCTTTTACTGGAGTATGGGAAGACTTTTAATACAGTTGTATCTGTTACAAGCGGAGAATGAAATGTTCCCATATGTTTAAGCTGATATATGATAAATTTGTATCCAATTTATTGAATTAAAACGTAGACACTTTAAAAAATAAGAAAAGAAAAAATTGAGCCGGGGTCCAGTTTACTAAAAGAATGAGAAGATAAATATTAATCTAAATAAATTGTTAATTATTCATAGGAAATTACTTTATTGTTTTACCATATTTATTGATAAGCTTGGGAAAACTAACCAAATGGTTTCGTATTATTTATTTGTAAAATCGTTATCCAAATATTCTTTACCAAATAAATTCCGTAAGTTTAACTGGTATACTCCTTTATAAGTACAAAAAACAGAATCGTATATTGTTCTAGCAGTTGTGTTATGTATTTCTTACTAACTGATTACATATGCATATGGAATGCGGAAGAAGTTATCTTATTCAACGAAGCCTTAAATATCTTATGTTACCAGACATATGGAAAATATACACTTTGACAGTAATGAAGATTTGGGAATTACTTGACTTTGGGTTTCGCTCTTCCCACCACAGGTTTGCTCACCTAGCCCAAAATTGCTTTTCCCGCCCCAAAATTTGCTTATATTTATAATCAGTCCATATAATCGTTAGAAAATTTAAATTTTTAAAAAAAGCCATGGGCATGAATATCGTCACACCGGACAACCCCACCATAGAGGGGTTAGGGTCAATGTCGAGCAAAAGGCCTAAACAGACTGCAGCAGGTTCGAACCTAGTCAATCCACACAAACCTGGAAAACAGGGCMCCAACGGGTCCACGAGTCCAGGAGAGAATATCAACAACCACTCCGTTAACGCTATAACCGCGGGGACCAACGGTCCCAATAACGTAGGAGTAAGTGGAATGAATCCATATGTTATCAATGTTGACAAACTCAACCAAATTTTAAAAACCAGTTATATTCCCAAAAGGTCCAAATCGTACAACAAGGGCAAACAACCAACCACCAAAAACAAAGTTAAGGCCACCTTTTCAAAAAAACGCCACATTGGGGCAATGGATAAGTGGATTTTGAAATCCAAATCTAGTTCCAAAAACCCCGCCCAAAATAAATCCGAAATCGTTCCAAAGGTCGATAATGCGTCAATAACGCACGAACGACCAACGGTTGGGTTATTGCGAGAATTAGATGCCTTTACAGCAAATTCTCAAAATAAAAATTTAAAATTCTCAAAAAAATGACAAAGTCACGACCAAGTGCCATAGTCAATGAGACAGCTCAGCAAGAGCTAAATCAACCTAACTCGCCTGCGAACGAGACTACCAGACTCGAACAAGGCAAAGAAGCACTTGGGAATTCTGAGCCCGGTACTATTAGAGACAGCGAAGGTACACCAGTACCAAAAAGGGTAGAAAACCCCAAACAGCAAGAGAGTGGCACAAACACAACCTCTAACGCAGAGGACAAAGAGCAGAGCTCAACCAATCCCTTTGTAAAAGGGAAAGAAGAATCTGAGTCAGAGATCCGGAACACAACCGAGGTAGAACCAGAGATTATATTCCCAGGAGAGGGAAAGGGTCCACACGAAGTGCAACAAAGCACTCAAAGTGCAAAATACCCAATTAGAGTGCCTCTAATCGAGAAGCTGAGACAGACTGCAGCAAACAGCCGCATGATCAAAGCTGACATCGAAGGCAAGACATCCTTAGCTCGTAGAGTTGACGAAGCAAGAGCCGCTGAACACAAAGTTCGACAAGGCATAGCTTCAAGCTCCAAACTTTGGTTTAATGCAAAGGATCTTCCTAAGAATGCGGTCATACCGTATATAAAGGATTTCCTAATGCTGAACAGGTTTGGAGACATCAGCGCAGGGGTAATAGAAAGAACATTGAAGTTCTTTGAATTCCCCAAAGCTGGATATCCATTCAACCTTGGAAGGGAGATAGATGACCTCATATTAGGAGGAATCCCACCCATGGTAATCCGGATCGTAGCTGGAGTATTCCACGAAAGCGAAAGCTGGGATTGGGAAGACCTCCAACAACAAGTCAAGGTAACCATAACTGTATGGTACGACGACTTTAAGGAGGCGGACAATGAGATCCTAGATTATAGGGCAATTAATACCAAACGTGAATGGTACGCGGACAGAACCGAAGAAGCATTCAGAGCAATGCATGGCCACAAACTTCTCAGGACTTTTATACCGGATTTTATAACCAAGGAATGGACAGGTATAGAGAGCTAAAACAACCCTCACGTTAAGCGAAGCGTTCAAAGCGGGTCCAACCGCAAGACAGAAGCCTACATTCAGGCCCCCTATTAAAAGGGGAAATCCTTTTGGGCCTCAGAGCGAGGATACCCCAACAAAAAAACCTCATTTAGGAGGAAATCCAAACGAGTTAGACTCGTTAATGAAGGAGCTAGATACTCCAGTCAAACCCGACAATAATGTATTTAAACATAAAGTTGAAAATGAGACTGGACTCCTGCGAACAGCTGATCAAAGAGACAGCAAAGGCCCAGGAGATATTCCAAGGGAAAATGGAAAAACTCCTCGCGAAGATTGTGGCCGAAATCAAAAACTTGAAAGACCGCAAGTGAACCGAGAGGTTGAGGCAATAATAAATAATTATGATAAATTAATTATCCCAGATGTTTATTCTTTTAAAAAGTATAACGAATCTGATTTATTTAAACCCACAAATGTTCATAAAAGGGAACTTAATCCCTACAGAACAGGGGTAATAATTAGTAGATCTAAAAGCCTTGCTCAAAAGCGGGCAAAGATCTCACTCGATTGTCGAGAAAATCCTGATCGTAATACCGTGTATGTAAATAAGGTAATCGATAAAAGGATAAACAACGACATAGTCATCAGGCCAAAACAGGCCAAAGATGAACTAGAACACGTTGACATCAACGATCTAGCCCAGGAGCTCTGGGAACAAGCGTGCAAACTCATTGAAGATGAGGAAAAAGGCACACACCCAATAAGAGTAATACCTAGGGCCAGAGCAACTGTTCCTAAAGAAAGGATTAAAGCAGTGTCTCGGTGCCTGAATGACCGTTCGAAAACGGTAACACTAACACAGGTCAATGCGTTACTATACGTAACATACTGTGGAAACCCAGTCCAGAACCGGAAACGGAAGTGGACACCCAACAAGCGTGAACAGATTAAACGCAAAATCACTGATCTGCAGACATATATAGATAGTAATCTAAGCCCTAAGAAGCAGAGGGAAAAAGAAAGCCTTTATAAAATAAAAGGCAAAGCCCAAGCAACCAGGCTGCTCTCCAAGCTGCGTGAAACCAATGCACAAATTGGTACGTACGAGAGGGCAAAGGAATGGAAACGTAAAATTCTCAATGAGAATAACGATACCGAAAGGTTCGGAAGGTTTCCTCAAGCGAAACCAGGCAACCTGAAGTATGTATCTCCACCCAACCCTGATGAACATTTGAAGTTCTGGAAGGGCTTATGGGAGAAGGAGAAAGTCTGTCCGCAGATCGAGCTCGACAG
>JASNJN010001383.1:0-10885 GCA_030180075.1 Mikrocytos mackini
TAAAAGATAAAGACTTGGAATACTCAGCCTCCAAATCCTACAAATAGATATTTAAAAGTCGTTATGACTTACGTGAACCTCATAGTTATATAGGTTAATATATACTTACAAACCCGAAGGTTTATAAACAACACGGAAAACTTAATGCAAAATTTTTTAAGACTATTAAACCGGCAGTTAATTAGACGGATTAAAACGGAATATGATTTAGTTGAAACGTAAATAAATATGACAAAATAAACAGTAAATAATATTGAATAATATAGATAATTTATAAAAATAAACAACACTAATAAAATGAATTAAAAGAATAAAATGTTTTAAATGTTATAGCAGACATGAGCATTTTCGACGATTTTCGGACCCGACCCGACCCGAACCGACCCGAAACGGGTCGGGCGGGCTCGGGTCGAAAATGAAAATCATTTTGGTAGTAAAAATTTTGAATTTCTGGAAAATATTGATCAAAATAGTGTTATAAAAGTTGGCAAATCGACATTTTGCTTACGGCCAAAATTATTAATAATATCACCTTTTAAACTTACTAAACCCATTCAAAGATTTAGATAAGTGAAATAAACTATACTCGAAGGGATTATTTTATTTGGCTGTAAGCAAAATGTCGATTTGCCAACTTTTATAACACTATTTTGATCAATATTTTCCAGAAATTCAAAATTTTTACTACCAAAATGATTTTCATTTTCGACCCGAGCCCGCCCGACCCGTTTCGGGTCGGTTCGGGTCGGGTCCGAAAATCGTCGAAAATGCTCATGTCTGCTATAACATTTAAAACATTTTATTCTTTTAATTCATTTTATTAGTGTTGTTTATTTTTATAAATTATTTATATTATTCAATATTATTTACTGTTTATTTTGTCATATTTATTTACGTTTCAACTAAATCATATTCCGTTTTAATCCGTCTAATTAACTGCCGGTTTAATAGTCTTAAAAAATTTTGCATTAAGTTTTCCGTGTTGTTTATAAACCTTCGGGTTTGTAAGTATATATTAACCTATATAACTATGAGGTTCACGTAAGTCATAACGATTTTTAAATATCTATTTGTAGGATTTGGAGGCTGAGTATTCCAAGTCTTTATCTTTTAAATCTAGTACTAAATGTTTGTATCCTTTTGACATAAATTCCGATCGTACTCAATAAAGAACATATTTCAAACAGACCTAACAATTCTGCTATTTCTATTATCTCTGCTGTTTTATCACCAGCCATATTCTATAAAGGGGTATACCTCTAAATTTACCGCGTTTTACAGGTTTTATTTTACCGCCAATATACCCTTAGTATTCTATGGGGTTTGTCTTTTATACAATACTCTTCATATTCACTATTCAATGTTTGTAGCTTTGTAAAATGCATAAAACCACATTGTTTTCACATGGTTAAACTTGTTTATAGTAGAAGATTTTGTGTCTACACTCAGATTGGATCATTATCGATTGAACTACAAACCATTTAGTTGAACGGTTTGTATATGGTGTTGATTGTGTCTTTAATGCTCGGTTCTAGTTTTGAAAATGCAGTGTGTTCTTGGTAAGAAGTTACAATCACACATAGCATCATATTTGTCTTCTTTACATTTGTGAAACCCTACGAAAGTGTGTCCGTTATCTGTGTGCTTATCTACAGCACTCCTATTCTTGTCAAAAGTTTAATCTTTAATAAAACGTTTTGAAAACCCCAATGATGTTATATCATTACTCACGCATGCTGCCATGGTATCTTTGAAGTTTCCTTTTATAGCGTGAAAAGTCCATCATTATTCAGCCGATTAAAAATCTTACAAATATTTGCAACATAAATATTTTTAAAAAATAAAATTTCAAAGAAAACTTAAGATCGGAAATGACGAAAACAGAGACCGTCGAGAAGATTAAAGACATGTGCAGAACCCTGGAAAGGAGGGATAAGTACAGACTCCTTGTAAAATACACAGCCAGAGGTAGTATGACTCCCGTCGCGGAAGTAGTGAATGTGGTGTTGTCATTAGCAAGAAAGTTTGCAAAGAAAACAGTTCCCCAGATAATCGCGGAAATAGGACCTACAGCCCAACAAGAAAAGCTGGCTATTCCTAACAAAGATGGTTGGGTAATAAGGTTGATCTGGAAAGAAATCCAAGATCTTTGGAAAAGCCACGAGGAGCGTGATGAAATTGCCTATCAAAGGTGGTTGCAAGAACACCCTGAAGAGATACAGAAAGCCCTTCATAAAGCGACAGCTCGTCGAGAAAGGGAGAAAATGGAGAAAGAAGCCCAAACTCCGACAACCGCAAAAGCAACAGAGCAGAACGAACATGATAAACAAAAAGTAAGTCTCCCAATAACCAGTAGGGTACATGAGGAGCAAGATACAAAAGACGCTGAAAAACAAAGTCTCCCAATCACCAACACGGTTCAAGAGGAGCAAGATATAAAAGGTCTGAAAAAAGTAAGTCTCCCAATAACAAACACATTACAAGAGGAGCAAGAAATACAAAAAGAACCAAAGATATTGGTCACAGAAACAAAAAAGACCAAGGGAAACACAAAGTTGCCAATTGATAAAGGCATTAAACCAGAAAGTCTCCCAGAAACTATAGTAGTATCTGAGGAGCAAGAAACAAAAGAAAAAGCAATGAGTTCCGTAGGAAAAAGGGCAATCCAAGCTACAGAAGATAACATTAACCCTGAAAACTGCAGCGGTAAACAAAAATGGAAATAATAGGGAATGCAGTATCAGGTTTGATATTCAAACAGCCTGACAGTTTTTTACCGGAGGTCGGAGAACCCCGGGTTGATTGGCGAAATTGGTTTGAAGATTTTCCGAGTATTTATGACCGCGAATAATTACGATGGTTTTCCTCAGGATAGAACAATAGCTATTTTGAAGCTTTGTCTAGGAACTGAAGGAAATAAACTAGTAAGAAGTTTCGCGGGTCCATTATTGTCTATTGAAGATATAAACAGGGCCATGGACAATTATTATTACAAAAAAGAAACCGCAACCATTAAAAGGTGCGAGTTTATAAACAGGATTCAAAGAAATGGGGAATCCGTAGAAAACTTTATAAAAGCGTTACAAGAGATTGCTGTAGAGTGTAACCTTAAGGAAGAGGAGGATAACTGGATTAAGGACGTTCTTATAAATGGTCTTCGGGATCAGTCAATGCGCCATTTTTTATTGTTTAAAAATTTGAAGACCCTTGAAGAGGTCTTGGCATTCATTGAAGAACAGGAAACGAGCATAAAAGAATACTCTAGGCCTTTTGGATATAATTCCAGACCAGTGCAAGGATATTATGAACCCATGAGGTCAAATACAAACATTAACAGTTACCCACCTCAAGGAGTGAAAAGACAATATACAAGTCAACCACCTTGCCCTCGTTGTGGTGGATTCCATGGTTACAACAGAAGAAATTGTCCAGCAGAAGGCAAACGTTGTGACTATCGCCTTGGTAGGCATCATTATGCGAGGTACTGTCAAAAGAAACAAAAAGACGAGGAACATAAAAATCCTCCTAGTAACAGGAAGGTATCTGTTTTAAATGGTAAACAAATTGGAAATAGTAAAACATTATTGATTAATGGGAAGACCGTGTCTATGATAACAGACACCGGCGCAGACTGTAGTCTTTTGAACAGCAAGACCGTTGATATATTAGAGAGTTGGGAAAATGTAACACCAACAAACTTAAAATTGAAAGCATATAACAATACAGATATTAAAGTAGTGGGAGAATTTAAATGTTATGCAAGTTGGGGAAATATAAAAAAGGAGATTGCCTTTAAAATAGTAGAAGAAGGAGATAATATATTGGGATACGAAGACAGCATAAATTTGAATGTTGTTAGATTGGGTATTGAATTGCCAATAAAAAAATAAAAGGAAACGAAAAGTAGATCCGGTTATGTTTTAAGAGAAACTGGAAGTAAAAAGATCTATTAAAAGGCATTAAAAAACGCTGTTTAATTAATTATAAAGATGATAGAGTGATGATTATTATTATTTCTTTTAGTCTAATTATGGATTTTATTATTATTTTATTAACTCAGTTTAAAATATTTTGTATTTATTATAGCGGTTTAAATCACTTTTTTAAATGTTGGTGAGAAATGAAATGAATAGTTAATTCCCATAGTAAAAAACAAATACCATACCAAATATTTAAACAATATAAGTCTAATCATTTTATGTGAATATCTAAATTACTGATATAAATGTTTTGTAACATAAGCTGAAACATTCATAAAAAATTTTTTCATTAATTCAAACGTTTCTGAAAATATGCAAATACCCGCTCGAAAACCGGATATTTTCAATACCCGGTTTTTAGGAAACCCTACCTCTAAATCAACTGTTATAGTTTTCTTTTAAATCAAATACAAATGCTTCGATCCCTAAATTATATCTTGAATAAAAGTTTCTAATCATTTTATATTCTTATTTGTTTGGTAGAGAACCAATTAGATTAGGTTCAGAAATTAGACTTCTCAACGTATAGGCATTGTATACACTTTATTAAGTTGTCGCTAAATTCTTCTTTAGTAAATAGAATATCTGAATTTGTAATTATATTTGCCTTGTAACGTGATGTTCTGTCCAACTTATACAAACAAACCCATATTAGTTCATTATTTGTTTATTTATCCTTTAAAACTCTTAAAGTGTTTATTATGCAATCTGAATAGTTTTTAGACTTAAAAGTTGGTTGGCTAAGTATTCGTGTTCTTTGAACCTTCTTTCTCATTAAAGTATCGATGTTCCATTCTGCAGAAGTATAGTTTGTATGTAAATGCTGCTTCGTCTTAAAGAGTCGCGTGTGTCTTGTATTTAGAATTTTGAAATCATAAATTTGAAAATCAGAAAATCAGTCAACGAGATTACAGAAGCAGAGAAACAGAAAGGAAGATTATATCTACATTATAAACATCCGTTATTCTTCAAAGATCGTTTCGTCCATGCACAAAAAATTTAGAAGATTTTTGAGGTAATATTGTGTAATTCTTTATAAACGACAACTATAATCTACTTTGACAGTATTGTTCACATTGTAGAAATATGAAAAATCAATATTTATGATTTGTTAATATCATTTATTATTTTATATTTATATTTTACAAATTCTAATATTATCCTTCATAAACAACAGTTATATAAATAACTGTCTTTTTAAAACATAAAAACAACAATAATATACAATATTAAAATTTTGTTTGACTTACTCAATACTAGTAATATTCTAGATTGTCAATAATCGGTATTACAATAATTTCACTATAAAATACAACACTGATTTGTTTTATTAAATTAAAGTCATTATTGTGAATTTTGTTTCAAACACATCTATATTTTTTGTTAAATGATTTAACATGGAATATTTTTTATATTTTACAAAATTTTTAAAAACTCTAAGTTTATTTTATGTAAAATGGCTAATTATTTTTAAAGGAATATAAAAATCATTTTTTAAAATATAAAACATAATTATCGGGTATGGACTAATTTCTACTTTTACACGAAATTGTATCCCACTTCCTAGTGTAGTTTAGTGAACGAATCACGCAGTTAAAATGTTAAATCTCCTATTAGATAGAAGGAAATGACGTTATCGGAGTTATCTAAAACAGATAATCATAATTAAATATTTTAACAAATTTATATTTGACTTAAAAACTTAGACTTCTATAATTACCATACAACATGGCGAACATGACTAAGAACATTCAAACCGCTCGAGGTAGAAGATCGCCATCCTTCACCGTAAAACTTAGCGATGAACAAGTCGTCAGGCTGCTTGAAGAGAGAAACATCAAGATCAAGCTAGACGAAGAGAGAAATCGTAACCTTCTAGAGGAACTACTCTCAAATGAGTACTCCATCAGCAGTAGACTGCAGAGAATGACTGTTGCCGAACTTACAGAACTTGCACAAAGCAAAGGTCTGATAGTGATAGGTGAAACCTACAAAAAGTTCGAGCTAACAGATGCCAATTCAGCGTCACAGATCCTAGAATCGAGAACGGTTATCGTTGAGAAGGGAGGATACCACTTTAAAAAAGAGGAAGAAGATGAAGAGGAAGACCCTTCTGAAGTAGACGAAGGCGTACAAATGGAAACAGAGATGGAAGTACAGATAGACACTTCTGAAGTTAAAATTCCGACGCTCAAAAAGCTCCAACAAGTAGCTAAGAAGAGTACACCGGAAACACCTCGATCCACGTACCTTCAGACTAAAAGTTTAGAAGAGGCACCGAGATTATTCCTTGCAAACATTCAACCGCCTCTGAAATTTGAAGAAAATGCAGGAGATGAAACTCTAAAAGATTGGGACGTCTGGTTCGAAGAGTTCCAAGACTATCTAGTCGCAACTGGGTTAATAGATGCGTCAGAAGAACGTAGAGTGGCCACGCTCAGAACATTGCTCGGTACCGAAGGAAGACGACTTCTTCGAGTAACTGAAGGCAACCAGAGCACGATGGACGGAATTAGTCAAATCATGTCCGTCAATTTCAAGACCACAAAGACGCGCACTTACTACCATTGCGAGCTATTCAATCTTAGACAGAAGAAGGGACAGAGTATTAGGGATTTTGCCATTGAGTTGAAACAGTTACTAAAGAACTGTCAACTAGGAAACGCAGAACCAACAATTATTCAGGACCTGTTCATACACAAGTTACAAGAACAGCCCATGCGAAAAGTCTTGATTGCTAGACCCCCTGAAAGCCTACAACTAACGATAGATCAGGCACAAGAAATGGAGGCAGCACAAAGAATGACTACCGGAAGAGATTTATGCGAAAATAAAGGACAGATAATTCAATGCTCACGATGTTCAGGCATGCATCCTTTAAGAGGAAACTGTCTGGCTGCAAACCACAAATGCAAAATTTGCGGAGGTCGAAGACATTTTGAGTCAGCCTGCAAGAAAAAGAACAAGAGACTACTCCGAGTTCAAGAAGCAAACCTCAAGTATGTGTGGGTTATAATCGATGGAAAGAACCTCAAACTCTTAGCAGACACAGGCGCAGAAGTAAACATACTTAGTGAAACTTCAGCCAAATTACTGCAACAGGGAGGAAAGAGAGTTGATCCGAACGTAGTCCTGAGATCGTATAATGGTACAAAAATACCTGTGTCGACCGAGATCACAAAGAAGGTTGAGTACAAGAAGAACTCGAAAACTCTAAAATTCTTGATCGTTAGGAAAGGAGAGAATGTGCTGAGCCACGAGAGCTTAAAGGCATTAGGAGTATTGAAATGGGACAATGAGAGTACCCATAAAAAAGGAAATTGGAAGGTAAGTAATCGTAACAAGGACAAATACGTAAACTATTCTTACCCGCCAAATGAATTTGAAATACTTCGCTCCTGTAATCAAGGGAAAACCCCGAAGATATTTTCCTTAATGACTAATAGAGAAGTCAAGATCGAGCCTAAAAGCAAGTCTATCAAAAAAGAGGCTCTTGAAAAGAAAAACACAAAGAAGTCAGATAAGATGGAACTTAAGAAAATTGAACGTATTCAAAAGAATGAGGAATGTTTACCGGAATTTAGGATTGAACTGAAGAAAGACTCGAAGCCTTTCATACAAAAAGAAAGACCTATTCCGTTTGCACTACGTAACGAGGTACGTACAGAAGTACAGAAGCTAGTACAAACTGGTATTCTGGTTTCATGTAAGTCAACAACTTGGGCCAGCCCCATAGTGGCGGTCAAGAAAAGGAATGGCAAATTAAGACTTTGCGGAGATTTCCGACGTGTTAACTTATGTATCCAAGATGACAAATATCCACTACCAAATATAGAGGATTTGTTTGCAAAACTTGGAGCGGGCTTTAAATACTTCAGTAAGATCGACCTACAAAGTGCATACCACCAGATCCCTTTGGCTAAAGACAGTCAAGTGTTGACCACAATCGTCACGCATACTGGAATGTATCGCTATACCAAGATGCCGTTTGGTATAAAAAGTGCACCAAGTGCATTCCAACGGATTATAAATGGTATAGTTGGAAACTTAACAGGAGTACTCAGCTACATGGATGATATCCTTATTGCGGCACCTACTAGTGAAGTATGCCAGCAAAGGACCACGAAAGTAACAGAAGTCTTCAAGGAATATGGCATCCTAATAAATGAAGAAAAGTCTTGTCGGAACCAAACCACAATTGAATGGTTAGGTTATGAACTTTCGCATACAGGGATAAAACCCACTAAAGACAAAGCCGAAGTGATACAGAACTTAAAGGCGCCGACTACAGTTAAACAAGTACGGCAAATTTCAGGAGTTGTGAATTATTATTGTAAATTCATTCCTAATTTAGTAACAATGGCTTCACCAATACACTTCTTACTAAAGAAAGGAATAACCTTTAATGGGAATAAGTCATGCCAAAGTGCGTTTACGGCTATGAAGGATATAATATCTAGGGCTCCCAGAAATTGCTTTTATATTTATATAGGAAATTGCCATAAAACATGCATTATTTGCGCCAAATTGCCTCTAAAACGATGAAAATCCACCAATTTTATTATAAAATTTGGAAATTCTCTTCCCAAAATTTCCCGAAATGACAAAAGAATTCTGATTATGTATTAATAACGATATTAAATAACTATTAATGATTTATATGGCGAATTTAATTTTTGATTTTTTCGTCAGAAATTTTTATTTTTATTTTTCCGGATTAACAACTCAAATAATTCTATTTATTACGCTAAATTTTTTTTTAAAGATAAAGAATTAATTAATATGATAGTATTCTTTATCTTCTTCATACGCCGCTTTCTTCGGCTAAGATCTCAGCGGCCCCCCTCAGCCAGCTGTAGATCACCAAGGATCCTT
Organism: Mikrocytos mackini; assembly: GCA_030180075.1. Lineage (NCBI taxonomy): Eukaryota > Endomyxa > Ascetosporea > Mikrocytida > Mikrocytiidae > Mikrocytos > Mikrocytos mackini. Next base: position 8,856 of record JASNJN010001383.1, read on the forward strand.
TCAACCCCACATTCTGGATTTTTCCAACGAGGTGGTTGATTGTGCGGATCCGCTTGGGTTTGTTTGCTCAGGAGGTTACCTGCTGTTTGCAGGACCTCTTTAAAAAGTGTATAAGCCTTTGAGTAGAGCGTTTGGAAATTACTCCGAGTTGTCCAATAATGAAGGCTCTCACCTTCACCTCGAAACCAGGGTACTGGTTCCGCAGGACAGGGATGAGATCCAGGTATTTCCCGGACTTCTCTTCTTCCCGAGATTTGATCAAATCCTCGGCGGGAACTGCTACTTCTAGCATTTCTACCCGCCTGGATGCATGGTCTATTGCTATGATGTCCGGAAGGAGGGAATGTGGCTTACCCTCCATACCTTCGACCCATAGCCTTTGGTCTAGCACCAGTTGGAAGGAGTCGTAGTTTTTCTCGATTCTCCTACCCATATCTGATAGCTTGAGTTTGTCACCTAAGCCTCTTCTTCTGATGACTTCGTTTGCTATTTGCAGAACGACTCCATCATGCCGAGACTTTAGGAGAGCAAAGGGAATTTTTTTACATGCTCCCAATACATGTCCGACAGTTTCCCATGTGGAATGACACTTCCGACATAGGTTGGAGAGGTCCCGGTTTATGACTTTTGCCCATGTCCGGATATCTCCTTTTCCGTCTTGTAACTGCAAGATTTTCTTGCCATCGTTACGAAACAGACCTGGCTGTTTAAGCCAGATATGGGTGAGCTGGTGGTTGACAAAGTCCCTCATTCTGGCTCTGTTAAAGCCAGATGGGAGCTTTGTTGCATTCCACTTTAAAAGGTGCTGGTGTTCTTTCCTCATCGATACGCAACATGGATGTGTTCCGTCCAGTGAGTTGCTGAATACGGTCAGCTTCTTCCTTGATACGACCCACTATATCCACCTTTGTTGCCTTCATCTCTGGTCGACGTTTGATTAACCATTCCTGGGCTCTCACAATGTTTTCAGCGAGACTGCCCCTGATGAAACGACTGTTGCCTTCACTTGACACTTCGTCCAATTTGCACGCTTTAAGGTACTTGGCGACTGCTAGTGTTTCTAGCCAGTATTCGTGTTTGAAGTTTGGCACTCCAAACCCACCTACCTCTGGCCTGGCATGGACTCTCCCGTTTGAGATCTTCCATGGGATCCTATTGGCCCTCTTGACCTGGACTCTAGCGAATCTGGTAAGATCCTCCAGTTCCGTGTCCGTGAATCGTAGACATTGGCCTACGAATCTGATCAGAGGGGCAGCATACACCAACATGGGTTTTCCCACATTGACTACGTTGATGAGAGTCAGAGGTGAGAAGACGATCTTTTTAATTCTCGCCTTCGCCTCTTTCATCACTGCCTCTTTGGTAGTCATTGTGTTGTTCCAGTGCTGCTTAAACCCAAGGTATTTGTACTCATGGGTTGCAGTCACCATAGGGAAATCACTAACGCCCTGGGTAGAGTTTTTCTCTTCCTCAGTTTTGTTCGTAACAATGCCGCTTTTGGCATTGTTAATGAACAAGCCGACTAGTTTAGCCAGTTTGCGGATTTCGCTAACTTTTCGGCCTAGTCGGTGTAGTGACGAGTCAAACAGTTTGATGTCATCCATGTAACATATTTTGTCCACAGTGACTTCATCGACCAGCGTTGATATTTTCATCGCATTGTCTTGGTTTGCTCTCAACACCGTTAGTGCCACACAAAAGAGGGTTGGGGACATTTTGTCTCCCTGAAATATCCCTCTTTTAATGTTTATATGCTCACTMTCWMMWTTGAAGTTCGTTATATACGTCYTCCAAAKRGGCATGAGTGCCCGCAGAATGGCTACTAACCTATTGGGTTTGTTCGTTGAGGATTGGGTGGTCACTTCAAACATTCGGATCAATGCTTTGTGACTCACCGAATCATACGCCTTACAGAAGTCAATATACGCGCTGTTTAGCGGTGCTTTTGTGATCTTCTGGCAGGTGCTTATTACCATCTCACTTATTAGGTGAGCATCCAAACAACCCCTTCTTTTGCTAATTAATGCACG
>JASNJN010001410.1:0-11170 GCA_030180075.1 Mikrocytos mackini
TTTACTTATTCAGTAGGGAAGTTTTATTTGAAAAAGTGAAAGAGATATGGAATACCATACTGATATAAAACACGTAAATGGCACATTCACATATTGGCTAAATGGATTATATAGTTTAAAGTTTCGTCTTGCCACAATAAATAAATATACATGATCATTTAAAAAATAATTATTGAAAGATATAAATAGATTACAGTGTTTTTATAAGTGTAAAAATAATAAGTATTTGTATAATAAAGTCGATAATTGTTGTAACATATTTAAATTTTGAACGTCTTTTCTTATTGATGTTAAAAGATTATATATCTGTTTCTTAAGAATTCTTTTCATCGAATTTTCTAATTTCTTAAACTTTAAAATCTAAATACAAATCATGGAAGCTGCTAACAACTTTTGGCTGCAAGGAGAAGCCTTTTCTTCGCACCAAGAACTCCGGAAGAAGGTAGTGGAATATGAAAAGAAGTTCAAGCTTAAATTACGCCGTGTAAACTCTGTTCTCCTTAAATCTATGGAAATAATTCCCTCGACGGTATCTAAGCGGCAAAGAATAAGAGACTCTTTACATTTCTACCGCACATCTTTAATTTGTGAGTTCGGAAATCCAAAAGCAACTCAATCTGAGAGCAGAGTGACCAGAACAAAAAAGTTTGGCTGTGGATTTAATGTCAAAATACATGCTATGGGGTCCTTATTGTGGGTTAAGTCTGTTTCTCCTCATTTACAACATCCATTGCTAAGTCTCAGTAGGCCAATAATTGATAAGAGTATGAAAGAAGTTATCTCTATCAATCTAAAGAATAAAGCTCCCACCGCACGTGTCGCGGTTTGGGCTTCTAATAAAACCAATTCTGACATAGTAACAAAGGATATCCACAATGCTATGAGCAAAGAGAAGAAAAAGATAGTTGAAGATATGGAAGTGTACATAAACTCATTGAAAAAATATTTGATTCTTAGAGAAGTAAAGGAAATGGGGGTTGTGTATGGATGGATATTTCAAAATGATCATATGAAGCGCTTATGGGAGTATTATGCAGATGTAGTCATTATTGATGCAACCTATGGATTGCTAGATTGTAATTGGAGCTTATTCTGTATTGTGACTGTTAACGGAGAAGGTATAACAGAGTTGTTAGCATATATGATATCAAAAGAAGAAACGTACGACGCTCTGAGTAAACTTATGGTCGAGTTAAGTTTTACCAATAATTTTTTGAAGCCAGTATACGTGTTCACAGATAAGGACATGACAGAGAGGAAGTTGGTACGTGAATATTTGCCAAATTCCTCCTTGGGCCTTTGTCGGTTCCATGCCATGCAAGCGTTCAAGCGATTTTGCACAAATAAAAATGGATTTGATGACAAAGAATCTAGAAGGAAGGAGATAGATTTATTAAGGAATGTTTTGGATTCTGTATCTTATAATCAAGTCACCGACAGAATTCTTAAGTTACAACCACAAACCCAAGATTACTTCAATCGAAACTGGTTACATGTAATTGATGAGTGCGTTGATGAGTTAAGGCCAGCCAAACTTAACCTTGGATTACGGACCACGAACAGAATTGAAGGGTACTTTTCTAAACTAAAAAAATTCGTAGAGAAAAAACAAAGTTTTAATAGCTTAGTATTCGATCTAGATGTCTATATAACAAAATTAAATAGAGAAACTATGAAGAAATTGAATGAAAAATATATAAAGATACCAACAAAGAATTTATTAACACGGAATGCTGTTCATGACATGATTACATTCTATGGACAAGAATATTTCGAGTTATTAAATAAATTGGCATGTTCAATAGTGGGAGGTAAGCTTAATTCTGACCTGGGATGCGCATCTTGTAAAGACAGTGCATACATGGGCTTTCCATGTATTCATCAACTTAATAAAGGATTACCAATGGAGAAATTGGTTACATTTATAGATCAAAGGTGGAGTAAAGCAACTTTATCGAAAGCATATAATAGGGCCGAACTGGAACAGAAATGGCTGAGAAATATTAATGATAAAGATGCGGCTTGTTTAACTTTAGAAGATAATGAGGATTCACCTTCTAAAACAGATAATTTGAGCCATGATAACGAAATGAATTTTGAAAACAACACGATATTTGATACTGAATGTTTTATAGACGAGTCTTATTTCAATGCAGATAGCTACGATTGTGATGGTCCGGGTATAGAAGAGCCACAAAATAACGATCTTTGGATATCTCAAACACAAGTTATTCCTGATTTGGATTATTTATCAGAATTAAACCTCAATACAAAGCTAGATAATACTATTATATTTGATAGAGAGCAACCCAAAGAACAAAATAATGATATGAATTCCAAAAACGAAAATTTTCGGAAAAGAAAAACAACATGGAATACAATAAAGATCTTGTCAAAAAAACTGGGGTCTATACTTTATTATGGGTCAGAAGTGAACAAGAAACTTGGGGAAGATTTTCTAAGGGATTTGATAAAACATTTAGATGAAGATAAACATAATGTTAAAGACATAGTATTAAGAAAAAGAGATAATAAATAAAAGGTGTTTAATAAAATTTAAATATGTTACAACAATTATCGACTTTATTATACAAATACTTATTATTTTTACACTTATAAAAACACTGTAATCTATTTATATCTTTCAATAATTATTTTTTAAATGATCATGTATATTTATTTATTGTGGCAAGACGAAACTTTAAACTATATAATCCATTTAGCCAATATGTGAATGTGCCATTTACGTGTTTTATATCAGTATGGTATTCCATATCTCTTTCACTTTTTCAAATAAAACTTCCCTACTGAATAAGTAAACAAACGCCGAAGTTGATTAAACTAGTCTTGGAATCATTGAATCGCGATTTGTATTGGGTAATAAACATACATTAATACACGAAGTAATAGTTCTTTTGTTGGTATTGAAAGATAACTTCGATAAACATGGGTAAAAGTCTGTTAAGTATTTGTATTGTTAAATTAAAAGCACATGACTATCGCCATGTTTCTGTTCTTTGGTGGGGTGCTGCTGTAATATGGCCGATATGTCCTGTTCAAATGCTCTAGTGATCCTAATACTAAACAATGGGGAAGTGTAAAGTCGGGTCGCTTGTCGTTCCCAATACTTATCAAGTACCCACAATAGGTAATTATATCTTTACGATGGCTAAGTATCTATAAAAAGAACTCGTATGCTTTGTGTATCCCTTTGATATATTTGATCAGAACAAGACTGTATGTGCATTCCAAAGCAACTATGGCCACAGTATGATGTTCTAACATATATAGATGGATAAAATGATGTGTAGTCCTTTATGGATCTCCTTGGTGCTTTGGACAAATTAAAAAGTAATTTTTGAAAAATAACAATCAAAAAACCTAGTATATTACTATATTCAATTATAAAGCATAGAAAACACATTAACATAACCTACTAATAAACGGTGTCTTGTAATTTCAAACAAAAATGCGTATTTACAAAATAAAAATTAGCGTAAATAGACGTCACCATCAAAGCCGCAGGACATTCTTCGTATAACGCAAAATTTGTGGTCTTCGAAGAGGTTTTCGCAGATTTATATGATTTTGTTAAAAAATTCTGGATATCATTGCAGACTATAATATGAACCCATTATGGAGGTGAAGAGCTTAGAGTTGCAACGGACAAAGAAAAACCCCATACTTCTTCGAGCCTTTAAAACTACTCGTATCTAGACCCTTGTATCCCCCAATGGGAAGAAAATGAAACCAGACTAAGACTCAAGTTGTTCTATCCATCATCAATGCTCTAGTGTGAGATCGAAGACCCCAAAAAGAAACATTTGGAATCCATTCATGGCGATACTCTTGTCACTGATCCATTGAACCATAAATATCCGTTATTGGCGAGAAAGGACATCTTCTTGAAACAATTCAAAAGGTTCATCGCATAAACCAGGAAGGTCTTCGTTTATCATCATCTTGGATGACGGAACGGAACTGTCTATCCTCGACATCACAACAACCTAGCTACAATCCCCCTGGGTATAAGAAAAAACGAATTATCAGAAATTTTTTGTTGATTATAGAAGGCATTTGCTTATACGAGGGTGGTTTTTGGGAAAACACGGTGGATTTTAACAAAATGAATCTTTTTGGTCGATATTTGGTTCCGAATAATATTACAGATCTTATTACAAAGTTTACGAATGAATGAACAAATTTTTTACGGTTTAAACAAATCGTTCAGAAATTTTGAAACTCCCATTGTATCGCTTCTTTTAATATCATTTTCCCATAGTAATTCCCTATAATTCAACTGCAATGTGATTGATACAAGAAAGTATTTGAATTATTTAAAATATTTATTTATATAGTTCAGAGTTTTGTTTAACATCACCATTCTCGTTAAAATTTTATAAAGAAAACGACTGTAAATAAGTATAAGTATATATAATTAAAACACATATATTATCTTGTTTTTATTCAAATATCACGGATATAATATTAATTCAGTGATACACATTCTTTCATTGTTCATTATATGATAAATTAAAAACATATTTGAAATTATTTTTAAAAKAAAAGTATAATAAAAATTTCACCAAAACTAATTGAAATGGATTATTTAACCAATAATATTGATAGATTAATGTTATCCATTCGAAATAAACGTATTCCTTTCAATTCCGTCAAGATTTGTTTTAATTTTAGATATTAATTGAAATATCAATGGATTGTTTTTGAAATATACGTACAATATATCTATTTTAAGCCATATGTTAACCTTATGTTAAACATATAACTATTTTAAAAGCTTGGTAAATTATGCAACGGATAAGTACCAAATAAAAAACGATATTTTAAAGATAAATTTGGGCTAAATTATCAAAATACCAAAATGTGATTATAAAAATATTTTTTGTAATCACCCCACTTTCATTCTGACGAAACCACAAATGCTTGTATACAAACTGTTATATGGTGTTTATAAGCTATCATATATAAAATTTGGACCAAATTATGGTCTCGTTCGAAAAATAATTTTTTGAATTTGGGTGTTTTTGGGCATTTTTGGGCTGTTTTTTGGTGACTATAAGCACACTTTCTTATAGGAATTTTCTTATATCCAGGGTTGACTGTACATCAGTAATTGTCCAGTATGCATAAAGTCACCACGGACTAAAGTAACACGCGAAACGCCCATGACGCCAGTTGAATTACCCAGCGGCCCATGGAAAAAACTCGCAGTAGACATTAATGGCCCACTACAAAAAGGTCCACACAAGAATTTGCTTGTAGTAATGGATTATTATAGTAAGTGGCCCGAAGTATTTGGACTCGGTGAAATCTCTAGCACGATAGTAATAAACAGACTCTATAAATTATTTAGAAGGTTTGGCATCTCGCGAGAAGTAGTTACAGATAACGGCACACAGTTTGTCAGTAAAGAATTCAAAGAATTCCTAGCCAAATTAGGCATCAAACGGACACCAAGTCCAGAGTACAAGCCAGAACAAAACGGGTTAGTAAAACGCTTTAATCGAGTATTGGCAGAGAAACTCGCCGAAGCCGATCAAAACAAGTGGCCAATCAAAAACACGATTGAGGAAACACTGTTTCATTACAGGGCAACGCCCCATTCCACAACCAATGTAACGCCGTTCGAAGCATTATTCGGCAGGCCAATGCAAGATACCCTGGCACTCCTGGCACCCTGGAGGGGAGAGGAAGTAGAGCCAGAGGCCCACGAAGAAGTGAATGACCACATCGCCGAAGAGGAAGTTGAAGAAATCACTCCTACGAGAAGAACAGGTAAGCACGTGCCATTCATACCTAGAAGGCCAGTGACAAGAAGTTTTGCAAAATCCCAGGCATATATAAAGCCAGAGTCTAAATACGCACCAACAAAGTGCAGTAACCAAATAAACAGAGAACTCGAGGAGAATAACAGCACAATAGAAGATGCTAGTCCCGAGCCTGAAAAAAGAGTAAAATATACCAGCCAGAACAGAGCTGAGTCCCCCCAAAGACGTACAGCAACCTTCAAGTACCCACAAAGTGGAGTAATAGACAGAGCCTTTGTTAAAAGAAAACAGGCTGCTATGAAGAGTAACCATGATCGCCGCAAGGCAGCATACCGGAAACCTATAAAGGCCGGAGACATGGTATACCTTAAGCAAAAGCCGGGAAAATATAAAGGACCCCAAAGAGTCAAATCCACAAGTAAATCAGCAGTGGCAATTGAAGGAAATAAAAGCTGGCCCCGAAACAAAATAGGAAGGGTTAAATACCCCGGGGTGAAGAAGTCTAAGACGGGAGGTGTAGAGAGTTACGATTGGCTATACTAGTCAATTGGAACTCTCCAATATTTTAAATAAATAGAAGATTTGAAATATTAAACTTAAAAACCTAGACCTCATAACTTTATAATTATGTTATGGTGTGTGTTAAATAGGGCAGCCCATTTATTTTGCAATAAAAATGCATTATTTGCAAAAGTGTTTTATTTCTGTACATAATTTGCTGTAAAAACTGGCCGAATAATTACATTATCAAACCATGAAATTCATGATTTTCTATGAGATTGGATTTTTTTGGGCTGGAAAAATTTGGGCTGTTGGGCTGAAATGGGCTGAAATTTTGGGCTAGCCCATTCCAGCCCAAATAAAAAATTTTTAATGTTAATATAGGTGCAAGTAATTTAGCCCGATTTCATTCTGATTCCGTCCCCACTCGATTTTTAGCCATTGTGGCCTAGAGAAGTTTTTTGATGTAAATTTTAAAACTAATGATGCAAGCTATATCCGTATATTATCGTGTATTATCGGCTAATAAACTTATATTTGCTGGTAAACTCACCCAATGAACTAACAACTATCGTTAATTGAAAATTCTGCTTTGACAAACCAAGTCATCGGGAAGGAGCCGTTTTCTTTATAATGGCCGTTAGGATATTAATCATATATGGGAATCTATTAGCCTATGCAAACTGTTCTGCAAAATTTTAGGGTTTCTGCTTCGCTCCTAAAACACTTCGTACTATAAATCCAACAATTTTCTAAATGTTGGGCCTATTTTCTAGTAAGTTACCAGTAAATATAGTCAATTTATTATTCTAGTAAAACCGTTCGAAATTTAATTTGCAAAATGCATTTAGGAATTTAGCATGAACATGCTAGAGAGATCTTTAAAAGAGTTTACAAAAATATTTTTGCTTGCTAGGTTATCCTTGTAAAAACGCGTTTGTTATTTATAAATCAGTAGCTAGACGGAAAAGACTTTTTGCCATTTTTAGTTCATGGCGAATTTGTCGTTTTTCAAAAAGGTGGTTTGGTAAATCCTTCATTTTACCAAAAAATTTCGACCAAACAACTATTTACCTAACCACAGTATCAAAATGCCCACATATGGTTCATAAAACCAACTTCATGTTAATAATTTTAAGACATGATATAAACATGTTCGGTATGAGCGGGTCGGGTTCGGAAGTATTAAAATCAAAAATCATGAATAACGCTCACAACAATGCATTTTGTCTAAATATTAAAACCTGCTATTTCATGTTAGGCTATGTTTAAAACTCATATAATTATTAAATTAAATAGTACAAGCACACGCCACTACGATAAAATAGGTCGCAAATTTCAAAATTAAATATATATTTTCAATTTATATTTCACATTTTAGGAAATTTTGTTTTTTGGTACACATTTTTTAGTATATTTTCAACTCGACTCGATTTCGTGTCGAAACAAATCGGGTCTCGAAAGTACATTTTTTAAACGACATCACATTGATTATCCTATAAAACATTACAATAGCAATAAATTAAAGAAATTGGGACAATTAAATATGATTATACAATTTTATATTATATTTTGAATTTTGGGCCAGCCCATGGGCTGGCCCAAAGTTTTTCCAGCCCAAAAAATCCACTCTCATTTTCTATTTTAAAAAAACTAACTATAGATCTTTTTATATAATGTTTTTATCGTGTAGCGTTTACATTTTTCTGAGCCTAAAATTTATCAAGAATTGTGAATGTATTTTTAAATCTATTTTCCAAAGAATTGGGGAAATCAACAAGAATTTTATGTTCTAAATTCCAATTCCCGGGAATTAAAAACTCTTCATTTGATCTGTTCAAGAACATTAAAACTCCGATTTGATACAAACGCCAATGAGAAGTATAACACAAAATGTTGGGTCACAAGATAAAAGCTATTAAAATGACAAACATATCGAGAGACACTGGAACTACTTCTAATGAATTCTCATCAAAAGAGTATGGGTGAAAGGCGACTGGAAAACACCCTGCTATTTCTTCTGGATGTGATGGCGATCGCCCATGTTAGAAAATATATTGAACTGTTGATAGTGGTGGTGTCAGGTAAAGGGTTGACCAAAGATTTAAATATAAAAGAAAAATGAATATCTCGAACTTGTGAAATCCTAGATCAGATTTAGGGTTTCCATTAGGACTTTCAAAATTATCCAGTCGAGACGACTACAATGCTATCAATTATTTTGACAAACCACTCAGTTCAATCTACTTAGTAAAACAAAAGTTGGTTTTCTACAAGTGACTATATGGTAAGACTACACGTAAAAGAAAATTAAAATCAATATTTTTATTAAATAAAAAACGAGACGAATATTTGAAATAAGCATAGTTTTTACGGGTTTAAGCGCCCGATTATAACCGGCGGATAATACTGGCGTTATAACTGGATGGCATTAACGTTTTACCCGAAATTTTAGTTAGTTTAACCGCTTTTTTTTAAATTATAATATATGGATATGTATCGACATGTAAAATTTTATCCAGATGGTCCAAACTGCAAAATAACGTACTGGAAGAAATTTCAGGAAATTTAAAAATCCAAAATTTTTTAATTCGTGATTTTGAAAATTAATTTCATGAAATATAATAATTTTCTCAAAATTTCTCCATATTTGTTAAATATACACAATATTATAGAAAACATTCTATAATTAAGTACCAATAAATATTCGAAATTTTGATTTTATACCGAAAAGGTGTGGAGTATACTGATATAAACCGGTTTAAACCAGTTTATATCGGAATAGGTAGTATCTTTGTTTCATCCGCTTTCATAGCAATAATGGAAATAAGTTATTGTTATATAAAATAAATCTTATTTTATTTTAACATTACATGTGAATATGAACAATTCACTATCGTAACGTAAAAAATAAGTAACTTATTTATAGAACATTCCAAATATCAATCTCTAACCATCGTTAGGGTTATTTACACATATTTGGCATGTATTCATAAAATAACCCGTTCAATAATCGATAATTACCAAATTCATGGACGAAGAATTATAAAAACTCCATTTTGTACAAAATTTGCTTTTTCGGTTTTTTGCATTTATAACTTTTCGTAGAGGCGATTAAATACAATTTGGAGACCAGAAAACGACTTTTTAGGGTTCATTGATAAACATATCAGAATTGCAAAATTGTAGTTGGGTTGTCATAGTGATAAAGTCAATAAATTGTATTAGCGTGACCCGTCCAACTGATTTTAGACTTGCAACATCCAACTTTAATGTCGCGTCGCCTAGGTCTTTATTGTATATTAAGAAGTAATAGAATAAATAAACTGTTGAGGAGTGTCTACTCCCCTATGGACCTGCAGGAGGGGTTCATTGTTGTTGTATGAGCGGTTGAATCGTATTTTTTAAAATCTAAAATTTTCTATAAAAATTTTTAATTGGTTTAGATTCATTTATTTTTATTTAATTAAATCTTATTGAAATCTTATCATGTCCTTGTTCTTTTCTACTAACCTTCCTCTACCTCGATTTACTCAATTTAATCATCATACCTTTTATGTACCTCGTACATTCATATCTTGCCCCTCTATATGGATGAAGATTCTTTATATTATGCAAAGTAGCTGCAACATCTTCTTATATCTTGAACATATTCTTGATTGATCCTTTTCATATACTTGATAAGGCCCGTGATATTTCTGGTCGAATTTTGCTCACATTTGAACCTTCATTAATACGTAATCTCATTGGTCAATTTTTATAGTTTCCCTGTTTTTGTTAATTCTTTCATTCCCCTTAACTTTGCTCCTAATCTTCTCTCTGTGAATCTTTTCTAATTTTACCGCTACTTTTCTTCAAAGCGTATTTACTTTGCTTCTCCCATGTACTACTTCTGTTGGGCTGTATTTAGTTACTGCATGTTAACAAAGTTAAGGCTGTTGTATATCTTGGTAATGATGTTGTCCACTGAGTGTCCTTTGTAGATTCTCATTGTATTTCCTATACCTTGGTTAATTCGTTCCGCAGTAGAATTTCCTTGCGGGTTGTAAGTACAGTCAAACTTCGATAAAATTTATAAAGTTTCGTTTTTCCGGGCGTTTTGTAAAAATTAAGAGTAGAATTGAATTTTATCGTGATAAGGCCAAAATTTTCGGAAAATATTAATACAAATCATGTGCATTTTCAAAATATGAAATGGATAGGGCAAAAGTTCAGAACAAAATGATAAAATTTTACTTTTTAAAGGGTATTAATGGTTGAAATTTCATGCTTTTGCACTACACTATAATTTCTTTTTTTATTTTTAAAAAGATAAAGAATTAATTAATTAATATGATAGTATTCTTTATCTTCTTCATACGCCGCTTTCTTCGGCTACGATCTCAGCGGGCCCCCTCAGCCAGCTGTAGATCACCAAGGATCCTTTCAAACCCACATTTTGGATTTTTCCAACGAGGTGGTTAATTGTGCGGATACCCTTGGGTTTATTTTCCCAGGAGGTGACCTGCTGTTTGCAAGCCCTCTTTAAAAAGTGAATTAGACTTTGAGTAGAGCGTTTGGAAATAACTCCGAGTTGTCCAATTATGAAGGCTCGCACCTTCACCTCGAAACCAGGGTACTGGTTTCGAAGGACAGGGATGAGATCCAGGTATTTCCCGGACTTCTCTTCTTCCCGAGATTTGATCAAATCCTCGGCGGGGACTGCTACTTCAAGCAGTTCTACCCGCCTGGATGCATGGTCTATTGCTATGATATCCGGAAGGAGGGAATGTGGCTTACCCTCCATACCTKCAACCCATAGCCTTTGGKCTAGCACCAGTTGGAAGGATTCCGAGTTTTTCTCGATTCGCCTACCCATATCTGATAGCGTGAGTTTGTCT
>JASNJN010001414.1:0-10184 GCA_030180075.1 Mikrocytos mackini
GTCCAACTACATACAGGTTTACTTTTTAAATTACATTACAATCGAAACTTGTATTTTATTCATAGCGTCTATAATGGCCGTATTTAAGATTCTTACACTCCTGAACGAAAGTATTAAAAGAATTGAATTTAAGAATGTCAAATCACTCTCGAACTTAAATAAAAGATCATATAAAAAGAACAACAATGAAAGAATTAAAGGAATTGATACTGAAAAGAAAGTAGAGCTTAAAAATGTAACAAAAATCTACGGACACAGGATTTTCAGTATCAATTCCTTTAATTCTTTCATTGTTGTTCTTGATATAATACAAGCACAAAACCGAGTTATTTGGGAAATTGGGGAATGTCCAACTACATACAGGTTTACTTTTTAAATTACATTACAATCGAAACTTGTATTTTATTCATAGCRTGRATAAAATACAAGTTTCGATTGTAATGTAATTTAAAAAGTAAACCTGTATGTAGTTGGACATTCCCCAATTTCCCAAATAAATCGGTTTTGTGTGTGTTGAAAAACATATAGTACTCACTTCTTGTTTTCAGGTGTATTCTCCTCTCAATATAATAAGAAGTGTCTCGTAGTAAATATAGAATGGGTTCCAGAACATATAGTATTGTACTTTATTCGGCTTTACAAACAAAGAGAAGATTCCTTTAAGCATATGAGTCAAGAATGTAAGTGATATTATTCCGTTCTTTATACCCATTATCGCGGGCTTGCTAAGTATGTGAGAAAGAAACCCAAAAAGAAGTGCTAGAAGAATAATGCACGCAAGTAAGTAAATCAAGTATGTATCCATTAGGAAGCTTGCAATAGATCTATAGTTCCAAATATTAAGTAAAAGAACTGGAACTACCATTGCCGCGAATGTTAATGCGCTGTATATCGTAATGTTAAAGATAAACATTACTAGTTTAGGTATTCCGTTGATGTTCCATAGTGTCTGTATTTCACTTTCCTTTTCGTCTATTAATCTGTCACTTATTAAACTTATACTGAAAGCAAATATTGTGAATATGAAGAAAGTAATGAAGTTTGAAGATCGAAGTTCCTCTTGCAGTAATAAGTAGTCTGTATTAAGTATAACTTCATGTTCACATTTGTAATTTATTCTTCATCCTTGTTATTGTTTTTATTGAATTTGTCCATAAGTACGCTCTTCTTATGTTTTTCGTTGTAACAATTCAAATTTATTGTACAAACTTGGTACTCTGTGAATAAGAAACTAAATAGAATTGAGTAGAAATCGTCATTGTATTTCTGTATAATGACCAGAACTTTTTCTTTTAAAAAAATTTGTCCAAATCCAGCAGTGTATTCTTTTTCTTGTCTTTGTCTTGTAACCGAATATAATTTCCCTTTATTACGTCTTTCGGTTTATAATTCTTTAAAATTATAAAATATATTAAATGTTAAACTTTCTTTTTAATATTTTCATTATAGTTTTAAATTACTAAATCGGTAGAACCGTTGATCTTTTCTGTTTAAGTATACTTCTCCAGAAGACATTTTAGAATTTCTGTTAAGGAGTCAATGAATGTTGTCTCCCCACAGCCATTGTGTCCAAGAAGTGCTATCTTTTCACTCTTGTTAAATTCTAAATAAATATCCCTTTGTATCTTAATTTTATAAACAAAAGTTGTGTACAATTTGTATATTTAATGATAACCAATTTCTCGTTTATTACTTTTAAATTAACCTTTATATTTATTGCGCCATTGTTTTCTTCCGTTATATTTTCGAGTTTATTCTTCTTCATTATTAAGTTTTACAACTTCTTAAGAGCTTTGTTTATCGTGCTGTAGATAGTCGTTACTATGCCTATATCCATTTGCATATTATCTATGACAACAAAGTAAAGAATATAGAAATACTAAGTTTTATCAGTAGTATGGTAAAGTGTTGTGTTTTTGAATGGTACATTAAGATGTTTGAATTCTGCCAATGTTCTATTCCCAGTTGTAACTTGAAATCAAAAGAAATAAACGATGGAGTTAATAGGGGCGTATAATAAAGTAGCTTGTTACATGTGTCTTCTTCTCCTGGTATTCTTTGTAGAGACATGGCGAAGAAACCTAAGCTTACAATGAAGTTAACCATGCTCATAAGAAATGTTGGAAGTAAGTTGTAGAGAGACAAAGTAACACAGTTAAAAACGAACAGTAAGTATATCAGCAAAATGACATTCATTTATTTCCTATATGCTAGTTCTCCTGTGCAAGTTTAAAACTGTTGAAGTAGTACAGCACAAGATATTGTGAGTGGATGTGTCATTATAATAGACACTAAATGTGCGGCAGTGAATTGTACAAGTAGTGAGTATCCTATTAGACTAAGAAGCTTTGTTATTTTAGAAGCTATTAATTCGTTATAGAAGGATATATTCGCAGAAATCACCATTGTTAGACTGAATAGAATAAAAGAAACGAACATAACTAATGGTCCATTTTGTAGAATTGATGTTATGTCTCTTTGTGGAAAGAATATTTCTGGTGTGTTCAAACGTAGTGCTTTGGTTGTGTATTGATTATGTAGAAAAGCAGAGTTACTAGAGCTTATTTTGTTATTGTTTTCACTTTCTATTGAAGCTGTTTTTTGTTCAATGAGGAGTTCAAAGAAGTTCAAAAAAGTGCGTATTTTAGAAAGATCTTATTGTTGAACTCAAATTGAAATTCAGCAAAGAATTTAAAGAAGTCTATGCCAGTTTGATTTGTAAATTTCTTGAACAATTCGTAATTTTCTTGGGTATTTAAAGTATTATATTTCTTTGCAGTAGGCCGTTTCACGTTTACTATAAAGAAGAAGTTTGTTTGGAGCATCTATTTGATGTGGTGTGTTGAGTAATTTGCTTAGATGAAGTTTTGGGTTTCTGCTTATATAGTTATCCTTGGTACATTGGAGTGAATTGAGGGTAGGTTGTAAATTAGTAATGTTTGGTTGAATACTACATGTTATTTTCATTTATACATGGCTAAGTCTTCATACATCTTCTTAGAAAGACGAGACCATTGATGTAAGCCATAGCTGTAGTATATATGCTGATGAAGGTGGCCATGCAGTGTGGAGAACAATGTCCATTAGTGTTTTGAAGAACAGAAGTCATTAAACGTGTAAAAATCATTTGACTAAGTCTTATCTTTTGAAATTTGAAAATTTGAGATATCTAATTTAACACGAGTAAGTTGTAGCTTTGATCAAAGTATTTGATGTGTTTTATATACGACAATGCTTCGAACAAACAACTTTTCTTAAAAAATTAAAATTTATAAAAAATAAAACATGTAAATTTGAAATAAAGAAACGTATGATTTAATCAGCATATATACGACTATAATGGGCCATAATGTTTAAACAATTGTCTTAAAATTTCAAAAAATAAGGCTTGTATCAAAAAAGTTATTTACTTCAAATTACGTTGTGCCTCTATTGCTGTGGGGTTGGTTACGGAGGGTAATAGATTTATCCCTTTGTGACCTGCTTCACGTACTAGGTCTAACAGCTTCATGCTTTTAAGCTGCTTTTGTTTGGCCTCGAAGTCGGCTTTGAATGCCTGTTTCCACTCCGGGTTTTTGGTAGGACTGATCTCCTTGTATCCGAGTTGGATCAGGGTCACCGCGAGGAGGGTGTCCTCCATTGCTCCAAGCAGTAGTTCCAGATGCTCAGCTGGTGATATAGGTGTCGCCATATAAAGAACTAAAGGTCAAGTTTGTCTTTTAAATATTTTAAATATTATATTTATTTAAAATATTGGAGAGTTCCAATTGACTAGGTATAGCCAATCGTAACTCTCTACACTGAGAAATAGTGTGTTATCCTTGAGAAATTTTTTATTGAATGAGAGAATAGATGACATATTGTGTTTGGTTTGTATGGTCTTGTTTTTTCCTGGTGAATTTCTGTTCATCTGCTCATCCAATACAGGAATTGTCATAAGTAGATCATATAAACTAGTATACTAGGGATAATCACGATCAATAAAAGCGAAGCGTAGACATAGTCTAAATGTAGATTTATCTATTTAAATTCATGTATTTATTGCAACATAATAATCGTAACTTTTGAATAAATTCAACATATTTTGTAGGAAACGCATTTATTTTGTTAAAATCATGTTTTTAAAAGTGAATGTGGTAGTTATATACCGCTAAACAGTATAGTATTTACAATACAACTTTTATATAAATGATAACTCTCTATTATAAGTTTTAAAGACCTTTATAAAAGTTTATAGTTAAAAACATCTGTATTTGGGGCCTCTGTCGAGGCCCTAAATACAGAAAAGGGTAAGTTATATGACTACTCGTAACTAACATTAAATGAAGACGGGGAATTTGATCTATATTCAATATTGTTTGTTTCTAAAACTAAATAATTTTATAAATGTTATTCAATTCCAGATTGATCACAACTGGTATAATAAAGCTATTTAATTCACACCACTATTCCAATCTCGTTATTAACTTGAAATAAAATGGGAAAAGGCGATTTACAGTCAAATTTTTTGAAAACCAGATTATTCAAGTTTATAACAAACCAAATGTATATATAATAACAATAAACAAACTACAATAGCCAAATGCTCGTTTATGTCCATTTTTACCATCTTTTATCTGATTTTTTTTTCAAAAATTTAACTTTAAAAAGGTACACCACCAGCACAATACGTTTCAAAAACATACCCCAACATACAATAAAGTTATAAAAAGTTGTTGAACAGGTCTCATATAAATATTTAAGTTTAAAAACCCCTGGTTCAAAATCGGCATTGGTCTATATCCAAGCTTGCTTCGCTCCGCTCGCTTCGCTTGATAATTGGAAATCATCGGAAGTGTTAGGAGGCTCGGTGGATTGTGTAGAGTCGGGCTGTGTTTTGTCAATTGTTGGGGTTTTCATACAAATTTAAAATTTGGAAAAGATAACAGAATTGTATCAAAACTTTTTGCATTTTATAAGGTATTATTTTAAACTCTAATAGACTATTTCCGTATTTATAGACGATAATAAAACATTTATATATCATTCCAGACATTTTCGTTCGAATTTGGAAAATTTCACACAAACGTGTGGAAATTTTAATTTAAAATTTTATCCGAGGGGGCCTAGCGGCTTGTTAAGTCTATTCACACCCCATTTTCCAAATTTTGTAAGGGTTAATTTTTAATTTAATCGATCTTTCAGGGGTTTATAAAACACAACAAACTATCTTTAAATGATTTTGAGTTATTTTGGTGTCATTCTGATATTTTCTGTTGTTTCGGCAAAAATTTTGGGGTGGATTTAG
This sequence comes from Mikrocytos mackini, assembly GCA_030180075.1. Taxonomy (NCBI): domain Eukaryota; phylum Endomyxa; class Ascetosporea; order Mikrocytida; family Mikrocytiidae; genus Mikrocytos; species Mikrocytos mackini. Next base: position 5,288 of record JASNJN010001414.1, read on the forward strand.
TCAAATCACCGCTAACGACCCCCTTCGTTCGAAAATTATTCGCAAAAGGATATTAAAATGCCCCATTATTAGGGCAATCATAATAGGAGCCTTACTATAGTCGGGTATCGTATAATAAACGATCCTATAATAAGAGTATAGTGCAATAAACTTTCAAAGGCCGTTTTTTTAATCATTTTCCAAATAGTTTGTTATAACATCAAACCTCAAAATCTAAGCTTTAAATCCCCATAATTTTGTCTCTATATTCTAATAATTCCATTGGTATATAATTGAAAAAATCATTGCTGTTGAGAGTTTCGTGTTAAATTGCTCTAAAATGGCACTTAAAAACAAAATAAGAAGATAACACGTGTTAATAAATGAATTTACTTTCAAAAAGTATCGTATAATTGGCTGTCATTTTGGAAATGAATTTGTGTTTATTATACGATACTCGACTGTATTTAAATATTAGCCGTAAATGAAATTGATTTTTAAGTCGTTATAGGCGCTTATAAATAGAATTGTTAGATTAAATTAACTATTAAAAAGTATCGTAGGTACTTTAGAAATCTGGATGTTACTTACGTAATATGTATTTATAAATAATTTACTTTTCTTGTTAGGGAGTATAAAAACGATTAAAATTATCACAATGAGGATAAAGAATGATCTTAATAGCTGAATTTCGAAACAATTTATCACATTTATCTTAAAACATAAAGTTTTGATAACCAATCATTATAATTGTATAATTCGGGTTTGATTTGATATGATCAATATACTAATATTATATTCCATTTGTCAACGGGGAAGATTTGGTTATATATTTATGTTGTAATCTTAATATAAGAGAATAATCATTTCTCCAACAAACATATCAATTTGAAAATGTCAATGATAAGAACCATACTAACTTATTGATATCGATAAAAGCTAAAACCAACGAATTACTCGGTTCTAACACAAATGTTAAAAATGGATACTTTAAAACTATATGAACAACCATATAAATATCGAAATACGTGTATTTTAAAACAGATTTATCATCCTGGATACTTTGCAATCTTATTTTTTAATCCGGAAGCGTAATTTCTATGCTGTGTAATATTTGAAATACAATGTTATAATTGATCCCATAGCCAAAATATCAACATTTTCTTTTATACTGCCTTTTATTGGGTTTATAGCTTCAAGATGTATTGTCTAAAACATATATCGTTGATATTGGACAATTCAAAAAATACAAAAATGTTTTAGTTTTTTCAAACTTCATAATCAATTCAAGACGGTGCCATATAATTCGAATATAAACCTTTTATTTGTTGTAATAACAAAGTATGTTCATTGGTGACCAATTATATTCTTAATCGATCAATTTTCTAGCTATATCCTAAATATACCAAAGATGTGAAACAATATATTTATATTAGCTAAAATAATAATATAATCAATTTATTTATTTTATGGTTAGTGTCTTTACATGGAAGAGTGGTGAATTTCCCAGTATTGGAGTTCGAAATGTTTCATGACTAAAGATAAAATTTAACATACAAACTATAGTATAAGGAGGGTAGTTTTTATGGTCTTACGTTTTCAATGGCCAAAATGTTCATTTCAAATAAACAGAGTATTTATGTGTTTGGAATAATTTAATATTCAGTTTTGTACAAACCATTTAACTTTATAAATATATCTGATTATCTTAGAGGCCGTGGACTAGTGGCAGGAAGCTCGGGGCATCTTTATCAGGCGGGTTTGAATCCTGTCACTGGAAGACAGCAAGATCCGTATGTAGTGGTGCACGGCATTAGCGTTACAAGACTTCGTGAGCTTGGTGTGGGAGTGAAAATAAATCTAACGTTAGTTTAAACAGAGACACCAGCTGAATATAGTACTTGTATAACTTTTTTTTGAGGATATGTAACTCGGGGTTAACTATCATCAACATAGACAAGCAACTAAGGGTTAGTGTAGGCCCACTCATTAGTTACATTGCCCAGGCAATGATATGGTCCAACGCCGAGTTAGATAAACTTAATCGGTTCGTCAGGATTTGCCTCAAGATAAATGGGGCCCTTCCCAGGCGAATCTCCAATGGTCGATTGTATACCAATCCGAACAAAGGAGGGTTTGGGATTCCTAACTTCTTCGAGATTAACTACATTGCGTTAGTAGGTGTGGACGGGAATGAAAGATTTAAAAGAGGGGTTGTATGAAATAAAATGGGACATCGTAGATGGAGCCAGAACTCCTGTGAACCTAGCCCATGGCCAAGCTACAGCATTGCAAGCAGCTCTCATTCTAGCAGATGAACCCTACAGGACGATTAGGACAAAACTGCAGTACAGGATACAAGAAATAGAATTCCCAGGAAAAGAGAATTGGTCTTCAGAAACGGAGAGAGAAGAGAAAGGACTGATCAAAATGGCTTTCCAAAACTCCTACTTGGAAAAATGGAACTCTGCCAAATTGAGCTCAGGCTTTAATCGGAGTCGGAAGGAAGCTGCGGGTTGTAGCTCCTATAGTCATATATGGCTGAAAAAACCCGGCCTCTCTAGAAGGGATGTTAAGAAGGTCCTACTCCTGCAAGACGGAATAGGATCCCACAAATCCTGGCTGAAGACCACCAACAGGGAAACAGACGACAGATGCAGAAGATGCGGCGGAGCTCCAGGAACCGTGGGACATATACTCGGAGGCTGCAACTCTATCCCTTTTGCCCTCCTAAAAGAGAGGCATGACGGGGTAGTGTTACAAATAGCCAACGAGATAATTACACAGAAAGGCCTAGGTTCCAAGATAATGCTAGCTGACGCAGGGAAACGCACTGCCCATGAGGACAATGGATTCAAAATTGTTCTCGATCAAAGGGTCACGATGATCAGAGACAAGGAAAGGACGTCGCAGCTACCGGATATCATTTGCATAGACGACAAGAAAAAGAGGGTTACTGTTCTCGAGATAGGAGTGTCGGCTGAAGACCTCATCGCGTGCAAGGAACTGGAAAAGGAAGAAAAATACAAAGAGCTTGGTAAAAAATTAGGACGACAATACCAGGGCTACAATGTCAAAACGATGGGTTTTGTCATAAGACAGCTTGGAGTGATATCGAAGGAATCGATATTGAAGCTCCACAAATTCAGGAGACGGATCATGGGGAAGAAGGATATGCACACCTCATATAGGAGGGGACTGCTCGTATCCAAGATGTTGAACGTTACACTTAAAGGATCTTTAAATATTTACCGGTGGTTCGTGTCAAGAAGCCCCACACCTCCGTGGGAGAAAAGAGACCCCCTTCCTTAGGCTACATAAGGAAGTTGAACGCTCAGGGCCGACACACGAACTTCTTCGGGGACGTACGAGGAGCAGGAGAATGGCCATCACCTGCCACTGTGGGTAACAGATAATGACCATAACAAAAGGAGAGGAAGTCTAGCGGCTGCGAATAGTGGGAGAGTTTGATTCACTGTGAGGGGTCCGGTGAAATCATCATTAAATAATTATTATATTTAATGAAAAAAACTGATTATCTTAAATTGAAACATTAATAATGTTTTGGAAAATATTAAATACAGAATGTTTGGGATGTATGAATGTTGTAACTCAAACAAATCACCATATTTGTGTATTTTGAAAATAAGAAATTCGTAAATTCCAAATTTATTTAATATATCGTGCATTATTGTACACCATGCGCTTTAAAATGGTAAAATTTAAATATCTTAATTTATTACATAATATGGATAATACAATTTGTCGGCACGAGTGCCCACAGCCACAAAAAGTGCTCACAGCCACAAAAATGTTTCACTATCAATAATTCGAATTTTTTATTTATTTTTCGAAAAAAATTAATGTATCTAGAAAGTTAATTTTGGTATTTAGAATAAATTATTTTTTACCAAGATATTGTTATTATCGTTTCATAAATCGATATTAACATTATTTTAGAATTTGAATAAATTTGTATTTTATCATAAACTATCCTATCTATATTACATATTTTCTATATATAACATCTCTCATGTATTTATCTATAATTTAAAATTAATTTTGTTTCGATTAATCAGATTTTTGTGATTTTGAAAAAAAAATTTGTGGCTGTCGTCATTTTTTGTGGCTGTGAGCACTTTTCGTGGCTGTGAAGAATGGTGCCGAACTATCGTTGCATGTGTAAAAGTAAACATAAACCACAAGTATGAAGTTCGAGATTGTTCGTGGAATGAAGACGTGTTTGGTGTATATTTAGACCTTTCTGGGTTCTGAATTCAAGACAGCAAGTTTCACAATACATTTAAATTTTTAAATTGAAAAAACATAACAAAATCTTGGAATTGGCTATATAACGATTAAAGTACTAGACAAATTATAAATCAAATGAATAAAAATGGTTGTAATGAATAAATTAAAAAAATAAGTTTAAAAAATCAAATGTGCCTTCCTATTTTATATGAAAAGTCCCTAATTATAGCATATCAAATTTATACACATTTTTTAAGTCACATTATATCACAAAAATTCGCCAAAAACACGTCAAAAACGGGAACTGTGACATAACCGAGTGAGCACTGTATCGTAGAAAATGCCAAACTATTCAAATCATTCTAAAAGGCATAATAATGACCCACGAGGTCCACACTGTGGTAGTGAACACGGTAGTAATTTGACTATAAAAAACTTCAAAACAACAAATTTAATTTTTTTTCATCGATTAACACATTAAAATTAAAATTTTGTCAACATTGTTTCAAACAATATACACATAACACATTACATTACCGATCTATTTCAAAATCTACAAATATCAATTTTCTTACAAGTAGATTAGAAACCAATATGTTTGCCAATCCGCCATTTCCCCATCGATTTCCCCAACTATTTTGTAATTTTAAATAACCTTCTTTAAAAC
>JASNJN010001450.1:0-10551 GCA_030180075.1 Mikrocytos mackini
GGTTCATCAAAACCCTAGCTCTGGTTCTGTATTTCATGAGTAGAGCGTTTGTGATTAAAATTTCTCTTTTTTGCCCAAGCCCGTAAACTCCGCAAAGTTTGGTCTCTCTATTTATTTTATAACGATCAAAAGGTTTTCTGTGAGGTCTGTAACGTTTAGAACTGTTTCTATAGTTTTTTGCTCCCATGCAATTTTTGGTGAAATTTAATTTTTTATTTTGGGAATGCTGCAAATCTATCCGTGCTGAGCGTTTTCCCATTTGATAGATCCCCTTAGCCAATAATATATCGCCCTAACCAGTTTGGTTTGTTTTGAGATTCATTTTCAATTTTAAAGAAAATTTTCAATGTTAAACAGCTTCCTACACATATCCCAAACGTTGTTAGACAGGAAGTCAACCTCATCGGACCCAGGAATATTCGAGGATTTAATTGATAGCGAATTCATGTTGAATAACAGTATTTAGTTTGAAAGTCATCGAAGATGAAGGTTCTGACGGAGACATAGAGTATTTCTACCATAAAAACATCGACTACGAGGACAACTCGGACAACTTGGACTATTCCGACAATGGCGAATTCATGGACGAACATTAAATCGTGTAAATAGTTACTTGGTCAGTTTTCTCGTTCCAACAACCACCTTTGCCTTCTTACGAGCAGCCACTTTCTTTTCCGTGAACTCCAACTTGGCTTCAAAATCTTCTATATTTTTATCTAACGCTTCCTGTGCCTTTACAGCTCCCTCTCCATTTACAACAATGCCTTTCATCATCTTATTAAGTGAAATTAGGTTCTTTAGTGTTTCCACACATTTTCCAAAGTCTCCCTTTAATTTAAAAATGCCGTATAACTTCAACATTACTTCGCTTTTGAACTTAAACGTTTTCTCTGTCAAGCTTTCTTCCTTTTCTTTCATTACCTCCTGGCACGTGGACAGAGCGTTTAAATAGTCTTCGAGTGCTATTTCGAAGGAGCCATTGTCACCCGCTATGTTTCCAAGTAGATTGTATACTTTACAAAGTGTCTCTTTACAATATAGATAGTCTTTGCTTTCCTTTTTGTCTGGCGCAGTACAGCTTGTGAGAATAGACCTTAAAAGCTCGAGATTGTTCCAACACTCTTCGGACTCCTTGTCAACTTCTTCTTCGCTGGACTCTTCGTAGTCCGAATCGAATTGAATTACTTTGTGCTGCCCTTGGGCTTCCATATCTTTGAGAAGAAGTTCTCGAGTCTGGATTTCTTGTTGTTTTGCAGCGTTTTTTACAGCGTTAAGAGGATTTGTGTTCTCCTGAAGCCCTTTTTTAATAGAAGTTTCTCTTAGCTTGTAAAGACATAGTGAAAGCCCGTAGAATATGTTGATGTAGTTAAAGGAGTCATGTTCAAAATTTTCTTGAACAAAATGGTACAAATCCACAAATTTAGAGTACGCCTTTTCGTATTCTTGTTCGTGGTAGTTATTCCAAACTGTTTCAAGTATGTTTTTGAAGTCTACTTCCGAATGCAAGTTCTCAGTGTTGATGTCCATGAACTGAAAATAAAAATTTTAAATATTTATAAAATCTCTGACCTAAATATTGACTCCGCCAGGTCCCGAACAAAGCGGAGAAGGATAGATAGTATTAAGGGGACAGTGTTGTACACTGCTCGTTATTGCCAAAGCCAATAGCTCAACAGGGTTAGCTAAAGAACCTCGGCCACATTTTTTAAATGTAGGAAGAGGGCTCCTTTAGATTGGTTAAGAAATTATTTTAAAATTTAGAAACAAGAATCATATTTGATTTGATTGTGTTTGCTGCTTTTTTAAGTAATGAGGTGATATTTATTTTTATTATTTTATTTTATTCTATTTACTGTTATCTTTATCACCATCTGGGTTATATTCATCGCCATAGTCATCTCAATGATCTGCGCGATATCATTTTAGTTAAAATCGCAGCTGCGAAACATTTCATGCACCGATTTTTTATGATTGTATAAAAAAACTTTCTACTCGGGGAAATATAAGTGACACACTGGTGTATCTGAATTTATAGTCACGCATTAATCGTTTAGTGATCTCCAAGATATCTTCAATTCTGTGGGTATTTGTTCCGTCGGGCCACCAAATTCTGGGAATGTTTACTTTGTTATGGATCAATCCCATTCTATTCAAAATTTGATATGAAGCCAACCCATGTGTGGCGATCTCTACACCACGAGCAATCCAGTTATTGATAAATGGATTATATCACGATGACTCGGGCGGTAGTGGCTTCCAACGGTATTTTATTTATTATATCAATAACCTCGATGCCCAGACAGTATTCGAACAACTTCTTGTACATTGCCCATCGTGACGACGTGTTATTGGAGTTTCATCTAAATGAAGATAACTCGGCTGTAATCAACGGGCTTTGAATATAATATTTTGAAAAATTCGGAAAATTTTTATACGGTTAGAGCACTCCACTCAATTGTCTGGATATAATCACCTTTTGTACGCATACATGCAAAGTTTTCTATGAGTTTATAAATTTTTTAGTTGTATCTTCTTCTGTTCTAAGAATGTACCTTTAAACAGAAACACCTTTCGTTTCTGACGCCGACTCTTAAAAGATCGTATATAAGATGGGGCACCTTTTATATGCATGGACGACGATTGTGCTCCCAACCTGGGAAAATTCGGGACAATATCATGAACCAATGTGGATGAGCAAATTAACCAATGTCGCTGCATATGGGCTCTTGTGGTAATCTATTTCAGCAGAAGTTATTTTCTCGACAACTTCGATGGTGTATCTCCTCCTACCTACGCTATAGCCTATTTTAGGTTGGTAAGTTTGGTTATGATGGTGTCGAGTATTATATGTCCCTTTTATATTAATACAACTTGATTGTTCATTTATCGGTTTTCATGAGCTGATTCCAGGTATTAAAACATTTTAACAAAATTCTAAATAAAAATAATAAACATACCAAATTCCCCTAGATTTTATTTAAGGATATCTAAAATTAAAGATGATTACAATCGACTTAAATTTCAATTATCTGAAACTAGAGTTCCCAATTTTCTCGAGCCTAAGATTAACCGAGAAACGGATTTCGGGGCATATTTTCAAGCAAATTAGAAAAAATTCTCGAAAATTCTTGATATAAAAGACCATTTCCCTGGGATTGGGAATTTTAATCTGAAACCCGGTTTTTTTAATTTGTTTTCAAAAATGAATTTATAATTTCAAAATATATTTAAAGTGTAGAAATAAATAGATTATAATTGGTTTCATAAGATTTATCACTTCACGATAAACATATAGAATGGATTTAAGAAGCTATTACATATTACGAGTAATTGAGATAAAGGATTGGTACAATTTCCCGGAAACGGCCATGGGAAATTCCACTGGTAACATTAATTAGAAATACAAAAGTGGTTTAGTTAGTAAGATCGCAGATCTAACGCACAAGTTATTCACATTTCGGACTGTAATAGGGGGAGAAATTGAACGTTTCCTGATTTGTGTAAAAATTAACAGGTATTAAAGAAAATGTAGTAAAAAAATAAGAATGATATTTTTTGAAAAGATAATTCCATCAAAATCCTAATGGTTAACAAGTTATCAACTTACAAACCCCCAAAAAATAGTTGTTTAAAATTTGTCTAAAATATAGTACTTTGATTTTATTGTCTTGTTACTTGGATTCATAACAATGAATCTTATTCATTTATAGTTATAATTAGGGCGGGAAATATAGGACAAAAATCGTCAAATATATGACGATATATAATTTTGGCCAAATTTAATTATAATTATAATTATAATTTGAATTTTCAATAAAATAAAATGTATGAATTTCTTCGAGTTGGAGTAATTATGGGTGGAAAATTTTCGAAATTTTAATAAAATATCTTATTTGCGTCAAATAACATATTTTCCGTCTCTAGTGTAATCCACAGTATTGGACATTATAGGTTTCGTTATTATTTTAAAATGAATTAATGATCTATAAACCCCATATCCATTATAAATTATTATCAAAATATTAATGACTTAACCACACTAAAGACAATTTACTGCTTATAATATTTAAGGCGCTAATTGGGTCGTTATGGTTATTTGTCTTTGTTATTGCTATATCTTTGTTATATTCAGAGGTCCAATCTCTAGTTCAAGAACAGAAAAACTCCGATTTGACACTACCATTTTCAACCGCTCAATAGATTTTCTAACATGGGCGACCGCTATTATATCCAGAAGAAAAGGTAGTACGAGTTTCGGTCGCCTTTCACCCATACTCTTTTGTTGAGGATTTATTAGAAGTAGTGCCAGTGTCTCTTGATATGTTTGTCTATTTCACTGTCTTTTATCTTGTGACCCAACATTTCGAGTTATATTCCTCATTGGCGTTTGTTTGTATCAAATCGGAGTTTTTCTGTTCTTGAACTAGAGATTGGACACTTGCAAAATGTACGAATATTCGAAGCACGATTTTCGAAGGAGACGAATATTCGAAGAAACTTCGGAATTTTGTAATGTCTTAATACATAGAAAATTCCAAAATAAATTTATTTTTAATATCGATTTCGTCATTCTGGCTTTAAAATCTAAATTTTGCATAATTTTTTTTTGTTCAATTCCAAAATTTAATTTTTTCAAATATAAAAATCGACGAATATTCGAATATTTTTTGAAATTTTCGCAAAATTTGAAATTATTTTCAAAAAAATCTTCGGAAAACGAATACCAGAAATCCGATTTTTGACGAATATTCGAAGTTTTCCAAAACGAATATCCGTTTGTCCAATCTCTATCTTGAACAGATCAATTGGGGGTTTTTAATTCCTGGGAAATGGAATTTGAGACATAAAGTTTCTCGATATTTTCCCCAATTCTTTAGGAAATAGATTTAAGAATACATTCACAAATCGGCAAAATGGAAAGCTACACAATATAAACATTATACAGTCAAACCTCTCTATAACAAACGAAAACAAAAAGAAAACAAAAATAAAACAAAAAGAAAACAAACGAAAACAAAAGAAAACAAAAGGAAACAAAAGAAAACAAAAAATACAAAAAGAAAACAAAAGGAAACAAAAGAAAACAAAACAAATGATAGTTATAGACGTTTGTACCATACGTCGAATCTGCCATTACTGTATACGAGGAATTGTAGTTGTTAGGACTGAATCTTGGAGATGAGAATGCAAATATAAATGGTTCTTGCTTTTCAGTGCTTTTTTTGCTGCTAATATCTTCTTGTTCAGAATACTCAAGTAATGTAAAGATTTTTGGTTTTATATCTTGATGATTAGGCTTATCTGGTACAATGTTATGCGCGGTGCTTTCTGGTGTTCTTAAATACTCTGAGAACTGTTGGGGGTTTATGGTATATTATTATTGTCGCATTGTGTATACTCTCATTGAAATATAATATTTACAACAATAACTCAATTTAATTAACACTTTCTGTGCGGAGGGCCTCTATAGAGGCCATGAAAAAAAAAGACGTTCTGTACGAAGGGCCTCTATATGACGTACTGATAGGGAGTCAGTCCGTTTAATATAATATTATTGTAAATCGACCTACAGTAAATATTGATATAGTGGAATTTCAATTTATTTCTATGAAATTTAGTCCACTATCAGTGATATTTACATTTTTATAAACTATAAAATTGCCAATATTATGTTAAAGATATGGAAATGATAGATCTTTAAAAGATAAATAAATTGTTAGATTTTACAATTATATTAATGAATTGGTGGGAGTTGAAATATACAATTATTAACTAAAATTTTGGATTTTGTCATTAGATTATATGAATGATAGAATATTTTATATTCAAAACAATCTTCACAACGTATTTATAAACACTCTAAAATGACCTTAAAGGAGGTTTGGGTTAAATTTAATAAAATAAAAAGGTCAAAATTATGTTTTGACATCAGTCCACTAACCAAATTTTATAATTCTGAAACATATAAATTTTGTGAAATTAGAAGATTTTAAGTCATAATAAATGTAAATCGGGTCTTAAAAACTTATTAGAAATAAAATTTAGCAAATTTTTTTATAATTTTTAGAAAATTAATTTTCCAAAATGTTCGAATATTCATGAAAATTAGTCCATTATCGATGTGATTCTACTATCAAAGTGTCCACTAAACCAGTATTTACTGTATTTAGATTACCTCTAGGCCTATGTTTATTGTTACTGCTAGTGTAGGCGTTTGATCTATTATTATAGGATGTATTACGACTTTGATAATTATTATAATTTTTCATGATATTTTGAATGTTATCTTTATAAACAATAATTAATTATGAGTCCCGTTTTATTAATTACGTCATAACTAATTCTCAGTGTCCGTTTTATATCCTTACGTCATATAGAGGCCATGAGAATAATCGCCATAGAACGAACCAATAATTAATTATCTATTGCAATTATGTATCAAAGTGTCATTTTATAAATTATAAAGAAATTAACGACATGTATGACATAGATGGGCATTTTTTAGCCAGTCATTCGCTAAAAAGTTTTCGAGGTTAAAAAGTTTTTTGGCAAAATGGAGGATCTACTAATTTCCATTTTTTGGCAAATCGGCGATTTCGTCAAAAAACAAAATTTGCCAAAAACTATTTTTTACCAGTCAATTGATTTGGCAATGACTAATCGTGTTTTTTGCAGTGATAACTTTAGAAGTAAAAAAACTCCTAAAAAAAGATCTTTTTAGCACGTTCTTGCCAAATTCCAAAATGCGTTTTTCGCAAATTAAGTTCGGAACTGTTTTGCCAAAAAACCCGGATTGACTAGTTTTTTTAACTCTAAAAAACTCCTAAAAGACTTCCAAGACTAGAAACATGGCCTCATTTTTTTAGGAATTTTTTGGACACGCAAATTTAGGGTTTTTTGCAAATTTGAACGCGAAAAAATCATTTGATTTTTTTTAGCATTTTTGATATGAAATATATATTTAGAACAAAAATTTCAAATATAAATTCTCTAATAAAAAAAATTTTTTTTTAAATTTTTTAATGCCCAAAACAACGTTTTTAAGGTTTAAAAAATTTTTTTTGGATTTAAGGTGTTTGTTTACCTTAAAATTTTTTGAAAAAGTCGACCTCTTAAAACATGAAAAAATTTTGAAATTTTTTTTCAAAAATTTTTTGTTCTGTTTATTTTCGAGAGATCTACAAAATAAACCTCCTTAGAAAATTTTTGAATTTGTTGGTCAACTTAAAATTGGATTTTAAAATTTGTAACAAAAAATGCCCATATTTGGGTGGTCCATATAACCTAAACTTTTTCGAATTTTTTTTCAAAAATGCTTTAGCTTGGAGCTTTTGCTTTTATAGCATTCTAAAAAAAATTTCAGAAAAAATTTTGGTTTCAAATAGTAGTTTTTCGATGTCGACTTTTTGCACTAAAATCCAAAATTTTTTTCMAAAAAAATGTTTAAAATGTCATAGAAACTTTATTTTAGTCTATAAAAAAATTTTTTTGAATCCGTACATGCCCGTAACCTAATTTTAAAATACTCTTTAGCTCAATTTTAGTTATATTGTTATCATGTTTTATAACTAGTTTATAATACTATCTTTCTAAAATATACGCTGATATAACCGCGAGTAGAGTGTAAAACTACCAAACAACATTGAAAAAATAAATTTTAAAAAACTGAAACACGGATATCTTATCTAAATTCAGTGAAGGCAAATACACCATCTTTTTAAATGAAAATTTGGGCCTGTTTATAATGACATCATTATTATAGTTTATTTAAAAATTATGACTTAGTTAAGATCTTTCACAGTTCAATTTTCGATGTCTGACATTTAAATATGCAAACATGACTCGAGTGTTATCTATAGTCGGTTCGTTATGCGGGTATTGTTTTAATATTTTCAAAACTTTAAAATTCTTACAAAATGGGAAAGCATACAGAACTTGATACGTTTATCGAACACTTCTTTAAACAAAAAGGCGAACATTACAAATGCAATCACTGTAAATATAGTACAAAGCGGAGACTTTCTCATGTTACAACTTGAAACGCCATTATAAAAATGTGCATCCGATAATTCTTGAGCAATACCAACTTAAACAAGGAAACCAGACAATTAGCAGCATAGACTCTCCAGAACTTACCGAAATTATACAAACACCTGTCAAAAAACACAAATCCAGTATCATTGAATGTGGTTATGCTTTTAGTCTTTCTTTACTACCTGAATCCGCTATTGAAAATGAGACTCTAATATACTTACTACGAATTTGTAAACCCAGCATAAGAATTCCGGCTAGGCGCTCCCTGGCGAGACTAATTTCGAGTCATTATGAACTCTGCGAATCCGATCTAAAAGAAGAAATTAGAAACGCCTCCTATTATTCTATACAAACAGATGTCTGGAGTAAAGAAGACACTACGGCTACATTGGGAATATCAATCAAATGCACAAAGGAAGATTTTTCAACTCAATTTAGAATTTTAGCTATACGCGAAGTGTGTAGTCAAAAGGCAAACTATTTAAGCAAATTTATTGTGGATATAAGCAAAGAATACCATTTAGATGACTCAAAAATAGTTAATATCTGCACGGACAACTGCTCGACTATGTTAAAAGCGATGAAAATACTTAAAGAATCATTTATTGATGAACAAATTAAAACACAAGACAGCTTAGACCCTAGAAACAATATTGTTGATTTGTTGAATGAAACTAACACACCTGAAGAGATTGACGAAGAAAGTAGTGATGATCTGCAAGAAGAAACGGAAGAAACAAAAACACTTATCAAAAACAAACAGTTAATGATCAACATAGGCTGCAATCAACACCTTCTAAATCTGGCTATACAAGATACAGTCAACAAAACAGAATCGCTTTACGAATTTTATACTCAAGTAATAGATATAATAAAATTCACACGAACGCCCAAGATTTACATGAAATTGAATATCAAGATTCAGTATCCAACAAAGATTAGATGGACTTCTTACATAACCAGTTTAGAACAACTTATAAATAATTGGGACGCTATACTACCTTTATACAACGACGGAAAGAAAAAGAATCAAAAAGTAAAAGAAGATTTTATTGTAAAGATGACTATGATTTTTAAGTTATTACTGCCGGTTAGAATAATCATCAAGGAAATGGAGACATACAAATTTTACATGGGACGATTGTATATGTGGTACAGGGAAACAAATGAATTACTTGAGTCCATCCATAAATATAAGGATTTAGAATGGAAAGAGTACAAAACCATAGTAAAAGCGTTAAAAGACAACATATCGAATCGTTTAATAAAATTCAAAGTTACAGAAAGAGAAAACTTCATAACAGCCTTATTTTTGGATCCACGTTACAAAAAGAATTTAAAGAAATATGAATTACAAACTGCCAAGACCACTATAAAAATTTTACATGAAACTCTAGGATTGGAACAACATTTTGATGAATCTTGTTTAGAAAAACAAGTCGAAACCCAAGTATCACAGGACAACAAGAATAAACAACTGAAAACTAAAACCATTGGAATAAAGGAAAAAACAAAGAAAACCAAGAAAAACAAGGAAATTGAAACCATACAAGACGAACTTGATAGCAAAGTAGGTACACAATTCAAAGAAGTAAATCAATCCAGTGACGTAAAGTTTCTAACTAATATCTTTGAAAGGAAACACAGTGAATTGCCAGTCGAAACAGAGGATAGTATTGAAGATGAAATAGAGAAATACTTAACAATTGCATCAAGGAAAAGCTTTAAACAATATTGGAAATTCAATGATTCGCTTCTAAAGCTACGTAAAATAGCCCTTATATTCCATACATACATAATATCAAATGGAGATATAGAAAGAATGTTCTCGAGTGCCAAGTTCTTATCATCTGGAAGAAAAAACCGAATTTCGGTAGAAAAAATTGAAAAACGTATTAAAATGAGATATAATTACAAAGAACCAATAAATAAATAACTAAAAAATGACTTTTAAATAATTATATAGCGTTATAACACATTTTCAAGCCTTAATTTGCCACATATACTATATTTTGCAAAACTTTGAATCTGTCAAAATATCCACCATATATCATCAATATGTCCTATAAACCCATTTTACACATTATTAACACTATATAAAATTATAATAAGCTATTAATAATGGATATTAAACCCAATTAAAATCATGATTTTTTGACGAATCGAAGCAAAAAAGTTTTTTGGCAAAATGGAGGATCTACTAATTTCCATTTTTTGGCAAATCGGCGATTTCGTCAAAAAACAAAATTTGCCAAAAACTATTTTTTACCAGTCAATTGATTTGGCAATGACTAATCGTGTTTTTTGCAGTGATAACTTTAGAAGTAAAAAAACAATTTTTGCAAAAAAACTYCTAAAAAAAGATCTTTTTAGCACGTTCTTGCCAAATTCCAAAAYGCGTTTTTCGCAAATTAAGTTCGGAACTGTTTTGCCAAAAAACCCGGATTGACTAGTTTTTTTAGCCCTAAAAAACTCCTAAAAAGACTAAAAAGACTARAAASATRGCCTCTTTTTTTA
>JASNJN010001452.1:0-11196 GCA_030180075.1 Mikrocytos mackini
ATACTATACCGAAGGGCTGCCTTTTCAAAAAAGAAAAAATTTATTACTAGCACGTGTCCGTCCAGAWRTCGCWATGCTAGTTCGTTTATATATCCATATAATTTGGGGTTTTAATAGATTTCAATCATAACGAAGGAAGGGAAGCTCGAATAAGAAAATTTAAGAAGTTTCAAAATTAAAATTTCAAAAAAACCTCGATGTCCTGTTTAAACCAGAGTTGAGAATTTTTCCTAAATCCAGAACCCGACCCGACCCGCCCCGCCTTCGGGTCGGGCGGGTCGGGTAGAAAATTTGTAAAAAATTTTCTACCAAAAACTTAATTCCCCAAATTTAATGATATTCAAAAATAACAAATCAAAGCTCAAAAATTATTTGTTTTAACTTATTTTCATGTTCGAACCTAATATTAGAGTAAATTAACTATTTAATAAATAAAATTAAATAAATATCTAGCGTAAATTAGTAAAATTGTGCATATTTTTAAAAGGCGAAGTCTATCCGTACTTAAAATTTCATCTTATATAGAATCCGAATTAATTTTTTAAAACCTATTACATGTCTGTTTATTATTTTTAATGCTGACCATATGATTAAATAAGGCTTTTGTGGTGTTTGGTTGTTTGGGTTAAAATAATTTTGAAATTAATTTTTGAAATTTCACATGTCATGGACTATCATTAACACAGACGTTCTCTTACTCGAACAAGCACAATACATGTTCATTTAGCGAGATAGTTTGAATACAAGGCACGATATAACAGAGGAAGCAGCCTTGACCAATTCAATAGTGGGATATTTCATATACAAGGCATGATGTAAAAGAGAACTTTATATGAGACAATATTCTCTTGGGATGCACAAACGCCAATTTTGTTAGATCATTTCTACCCGAAATCCTCCAATGTGCTACAGAAGACACGGTATTATACAAACAATCCCAAAAACATTTTATGATCATCATTTTACCTATAGATCATCACGCAGATATGATGAAAATAGGTGCTATATTTTCCAAGAAATTCACTATGGACAATGTACAACTTAAATATAGAACATTCATAACCTGGGGAATCAATCAAAAACACCCCTTTAAACATTTCAAAGAAAGAATAAAAGCGAAACTTTATAATAAGGGGAACATTTGGGAGATTGAAACAAGACAAAATATAGGGATTCTTCAATAATCACAATTATACGATTATATTTCGAATCGTCAATTTTATTGTTTTAGAAATAAGGAAACTTGTAAAACTATATGAAATGATTTTTATTAATTACTTTATAGACCCATTATTTGTGTAAATCGAATTATATTAATATAGAAATTAACAATTGTTAATTTGGTGGTATTAAATTTTTTGAATGATAATATTTATGAAATTGCATGATAATTTCCGGCATGTTAATTATTCATAATTATAATTTAATTATTTTAAAAAGATCATCCATTTTATCATCATCGATTAATTCAATTATTTTCCTTATTAACTGCTCTCCTTTTCCCAATTTTAGCTCACCATGAGCAACAATTTGTGAAGTTAATGTCTTCGTCAATTCGAACATACTAGGCCAAGATCGCTGTAGATATTCGGAAGTATTTTCCCATTCCAAATAACCCTCGTCAGTGTTCAAACCTTCATCTACAGCTACACCGTAATGCGATTCGTATTCGTTATCATTATTTTCAAAACACTTATCAGATTCAAATATGTCATTACTATCATCAAAATGGTCTATATTTTGAAAGTCATTTTGCTCATCAACTATATCACAATTTTCTACACTCTGATTAGAATTTCTATTATCCAATGTATCAGTCAAAGCTTCTAAATGATTGTTCTCAATTGGTACTGTATTTATTCTTTCATTTGTTTCCGGCAGGAAAAAGAAGAAATCGTGCGGTATAAAACTATAAAATACACTACGAGACCACCTACTAGCCGAATTGTTGATTATATAACTTGGGCCACGTCGATAGCTTAGCATGTGGATACATGGCAAATCTACTCTTTTGTTGTCAATACAACTCTCACAGTCCTCATCAATTTGCATATTAACTCGCACAATCTTGTTAGATTCTTCTATAAGCAATATTAGAAACTTATATGCGAAGCGGGTTAGATATCTTTTACATTCAAGTATTTCAAGACTAGCTAATTTGCGAGATATTTTCATATATTTCTTTGTTAATTTGTTATTCATTTTATTTCTCTCTGTATTTATAAAGTTGAACAAGTCAGTTGTTAATTTTTCCAATGGATTGTGTAAATTTAAATAATCCTTTAAACGTTTGAATAAATTTTCTATTCTTCCTGTGGTACGTAATCCCAAATTTATGTTTTTTTTCTTTRWTTGTCWWYGTTTGTCTTGGTTTGCCTTTGTGTGTCTCTGTTAGTGTTTGCTWGTGTTTGTTATTTGGTTGTTTTTTAATGTGGTTTTTATAAATTTTAAATTTTGTATGTGAAAATTCTGATTTTAACCTGAGCATGTTGTTTGGTCATGTTGTTCAAACCAGACATGAGCGTACCCGACCCGATCGGGTCGGGTTCGGGCGGAAGAAGGTCCAAAAATCGCCAAAAATTCTCAACAAATCACGAAAGACCAAAATTATGAACAATATCGCCTTTTAAACTTGCTAAACTCATTTAAATATTTAGATAAGTGAAATAAACTATATTTGGAGGGATAATTCTATTTTTCTGTAATCTAAAAGTTGATTTACCAACTTTTATAACACTATTTTGATCAATAATTTTCAGAAATTCAAAAATTTTACTACCAAAATGATTTTGATTTTCGACTCGAGCCCGCCCGACCCGTTTCGGGTCGGGTCCGGAAATCGTCGAAAATGCTCATGTCTAGTTCAAACATGTATTCGATAAGAAATCTATTGTTGAATATTTACAAAGCTTAGATTTTGTAGAAAGACAAGCAAAAATGTGGGAATTGTTCATCATTGGTTCCCTTGTCTATTTACATGAAAGTTTAAATTATAGCTTGCTGCTAATTGTTCCCTTGAAGTTTTTTGAACCAAACAAAATTTTGTCGACTTTTGGAAAAAGTCGATTTTCCGACAATACCGGATCACATTCGACTGCTAGAAAAAATGCGACTTATTGCAGCAATCTATACAATATACTTCATACATGAATTTGTTTGATCTCTAAATTTTGTTTAAATGCCGAATAATTTGATTGGTTTTTCAAAGGGAAGTCTATTTTGCACTCCAATTTTAGAAAAAAAAATTGATCAAAATTTTACCAAATTTACTTATGTTGTTTATCATCAAATAATAAGCATTATTTGAGGGTCAGATTTTAATTTATTGTCTTGGTTTTAAAATTTCTCTTTATAATCGACGATTTTCACAAATTTAAATTTTAAATTTCAAAATAATAACAAAACACTCATTATTAAGAGAAATTTTAAAACCAAGACAATAAATTAAATTCTGACCCTCAAATAATGCTTATTATTTGATGATAAACAATATATCTCATTTTCAGTAAAAATTGACTCAAATAAATTTCAAATTATTGCGTGCATTTCAGAGTTTCCTTATTTTATAGTTTAAAAAGTATGGAAATTTTTTATAAAATATGGTGTGGGATAATATAACGATATGCCTTGAAGCCATGCCTAGAAGATATGGTTAACAATTAAATAATGGGAATTAGAATCCTTACAAATATCTATGATATTTACACGAATAAGCAACCATCCCTATAAGGGGATAAGTATCATAATTAGCGCGTAGGGCATGTCAATCTGAATTAAGATGACACTCAAAGTATATCATCCCACTGAAATCTACCTAAGAGAAGCTAGAGTTCCCCCTCGACTCGAATCAGAGGTCGAGCTAAGTATGAAAAAATTCTGTTCAAACTTGTGGATTTAATACTAAATATAGCAACTGGTTACAACAAAATTTTTGTTAAAAATTTTAAAGAAGTAAAATTGTAATTTTGAATGATTTTTTAGCAAAATTTCATATTGTTGGGATTTTCGAATTTGCATTTTGATGATTGTTTTATGTACTGTTCTGTTTTCTTTATTTTACAATTTCATTTGGAAAAAACTCGCTCGAAATACCTGACTCGGTCTAAAATCACAGACTCGAAACTCGAGTAATTTAACAACTCAGAACTCGTAGAACTATAGGAGAAGCAGCCTAATCATACCTTCCCTGTATTAATTTCGGTTTATAAACTTCATTGAACACTTACTGTTTTGGTACAATCATTTCAGGGATGTCAAGTCCTACAGTAATAATAGGCTCATTCTGATTTGTCCACAAGTTTGTGATTTTTCCACAAATTTATATCACTTATAATTTACAATATCTTGAAATCATGTAAAATAATATTAAGTTTTATTATAACTGCTGATTTAAAATATAAATTGTCTTGCAATTGCATTTTAATTTTTAAATATTTTGAAATTATGCGTATTTCAACAAATGTATTCATACACAGTATTTAACATATCTATAGTTCCATTTTCTTAGAAATTTCATTAATAAAATATTTCCAAATGTTAAATTTTAACATACATTACTCGTACAAAGCCTCAGAAACAGAGCGTCTGAATCATCCTGTTTCATACGTAACAGAATTTATAGAGGATTGTATACTAATTTCCGCGTTACAATACAACCTTCACCAATATCAATCCTTTAAAAATTCCTTGTTTAGAAATCGGTACATGGTTTAATTTCTTCAAATTGACATTTAATGTTCAAAATAACAGATCAGAACCAGGGGTGGGTTTAGGACATGTCCAAAACGTTTTGGACAGGACATGGTTTAAACCAGGTTTAAACCGGTTTAATACGTTTTGGTCACCCAAAAATTGATTTTGCAAAATAATTCTAATTTTCACATTTTATTCAAAATGCAAATATTGAACATATTCCCAGAAAATAAGATACAAAATAAATCTCAAATGGTAGAAAATTTCCAAAATCTTGGTTATAAAATCTCAAACCAAAATTTAGCAAATTTTTAAATATTTTCGGCAAAAATTTGCCGAAAATTATCCCTACCAAATTTTAGGTTTTGTCCGGCCAAAACGTCCCAAACGTTTTGGACGGGTCGGTTTAAACCAGGTGGTTTAAACTAGAGGTGAGAATTTGGCCATTTATTGAGAACCGCCCGAACCGACCCGCCGAACGGGCGGGCGGTTTCACATTTCTTAACCGTTTTATTTTCAGTGAAAATCTGAAAATTTTCGAATTTTTTAAAAAAAATTTATAAAGAAAAAACATATAAAAATATACAATTAAAAACTACCATTGCCTTAAAATTTGCCCAAACTTGTTGAGAATATAGTTTAAATACTTAGAAAATAGAAAATTATATTTGTTTTGGAAATTTCTTTTAAAAAAGATAAGTCACCTGTTAATGAGAATTTTTTCGAAAAACGACCCCTTCACCGCCCGAAACCGAACCGCGCGGTTCGGTTTCGGGCGGGCAGGCTGATAATTCTCACCTCTAGTTTAAACCTGCCAACCCTGATCAGAACTATAGTTTGCAAAAAACGGACAAAAGAAAATGCAGCTTTAAAATTACAATGAAAAGAGCAAAGTTCCAACAACATTTTGAATTATATCAGACCGACCGACACAAAACTGGCTGTTTGATTCAAAATGAAATCAAGAAAAGGGTTGTTACGTCACAAATTTCAAAACTAACAGAAACGACTAATTTTACGGTAAAGTCCCAAATGCAGATTCTTAGCGCACAAGGGATAGACGTTGAAACATATAAAAACGCCATATACAACAAACAAGATTAGCTAACTAAGAAGCGTGACATCAAGGATAAATTTTCTATCACCGAACTGTTAGAAAACGTGAGCAAACTTGATGGAGTAAATGACAATATAGTCAAGTATAACCATATCAATAATGGAAGTTCGTTCTATGTGATGGTGGCAAATGAAAAATTGATATCATCCGTGTCAAAATTTTCAACTTTTGTCATCGATGAAACCTATAGACTTCTTTTTATCGATATGTGTTTGGTGGTATTTGGAGGCATTGATCTTCAACACAAATTCGCCCCATTGTTCTTCTGTATTTGCCCTAATGAAGACAAACAGGTATTTACATGGCTGTTTAAAAGAATAGAGGAAATAGCCACCCAGAAAAGTGTTGAATTTATTCCAAAAAACATTGTCGGGGATTGGTCTCTTGCATTGAACTCCGTGGCGGCAGAAATTTATCCCGATTCTATTAAAATAAATTGCTGGGCGCATATAAGCCGTAAAATTAATCAAAAAGTTAAATCCATTTCGAAAGAAAATGAGTCACGTATTTTGACACAACTTTTTTATTGAATATAATACCTTATTCCGTGTGTAAAACACGTTATTGATGTGTTTGCACGTGTTCATTGTGTTTTTAATCAAGTTTTGTAAATAATTTTTTTTTCGAAGGGGGGACCCTTGCTGCCCCCTTCTCAAAAAAATAAAATTTATAGATTTTTGACCCATTTTTTCGAAAATAGACCCCACACCAACCGGAACGCAAATATGAGGGTTTTCGAAACATAACAAACCCTCAAAACAAGTTAAATACCTCAGCTAATTTCTAGTTTAAAAAAAAAGTTGTGTGAAAATAGGTATCTCAAAGAAAATGGAAATAAGATATTCTCGGACATATGCTTCCTACAACGTTCTATTACACCAACGCTATTCAACAATGCCTTCCGCGCTTTAAAGATGTTGTGGAACAACTTCCCGGAATACAGAGATTTCATAGTTTACTTCGAAGATAATTACATTAAAAAGAACTTTACATGGTTTGAAGGGTGCAGACCAGGTGTACCAAAAACCAACAATGCATGGGAAGGCTTTGACTTGGCCTTAAAGAAAACACATTTCAACTGGAGTAAGAACTACATAATTCCTTTTATATCTAAACTAGGAGCAATACTTGAAACTAAGGCAATTGGGTTTGGCGAACCAAATGGGCTTACTAAGTTTCAATTAAGTTATTCCCGTGATGAATTCGAGGGAAAAACTCCAGCGAACAGTTTATAGACCTAATACCTGAGGCTGGAGCGATCTATTATCTTTATACAAATGAGGAAACTGTAGAACAAGCCAATTTAAAGAAGTTGGCATGTAGATGTCTTCAGGGGTTGGACAACATGTTGAACTATGTAGATGTCAAAATGTTATAATCACATCTATACTCATTGATAAACCTTTTACTGGAGTATGGGAAGACTTTTAATACAGTTGTATCTGTTACAAGCGGAGAATGAAATGTTCCCATATGTTTAAGCTGATATATGATAAATTTGTATCCAATTTATTGAATTAAAACGTAGACACTTTAAAAAATAAGAAAATAAAAAATTGAGCCGGGGTCCAGTTTACTAAAAGAATGAGAAGATAAATATTAATCTAAATAAATTGTTAATTATTCATAGGAAATTACTTTATTGTTTTACCATATTTATTGATAAGCTTGGGAAAACTAACCAAATGGTTTCGTATTATTTATTTGTAAAATCGTTATCCAAATATTCTTTACCAAATAAATTCCGTAAGTTTAACTGGTACACTCCTTTATAAGTACAAAAAACAGAATCGTATATTGTTCTAGCAGTTGTGTTATGTATTTCTTACTAACTGATTACATATGCATATGGGATGCGGAAGAAGTTATCTTATTCAACGAAGCCTTAAATATCTTATGTTACCAGACATATGGAAAATATACACTTTGACAGTAATGAAGATTTGGGAATTACTTGACTTTGGGTTTCGCTCTTCCCACCACAAGTTTGCTCACCTAGCCCAAAATTGCTTTTCCTGCCCCCAAAATTTGCTTATATTTATAATCAGTCCATATAATCGTGAATTGAAATCCCAATACAGTAAACTCCGAAGGTTTAGCCAGTTTTGTCCCATAATGCCTTGGACTGGCTAAGATTAGAGTGACTAAGACAGCTAAGTTTTCTTTATATATTTTGGTAACAAAAATCTCAATATGTTGTTCCCCAAGGGGGGCCTTGGTTATATCATCCATTCGGGAAAATAATACAAAAACCTATTGATAATGTCTATTTTCATCTATAAAACAAATTGTGAATTTAAATACAAGTAAAACCACGGGGAAACGTTTTAACCACAGAGTTCGGTTAAAAATGGGGATAAACACAATTTCCAGGTATTTCCAAATTATGTTGTAATTTGACTAACACTAGAATATTCCCCATCTAAAAAACTTAATAAAACAATGTATAAGCGATTTATTTGGGGTACATTCAATATTTTCATTACCCTGTATCATTTTCACTGCTCCAAAGTACTTAAACATTAACATATTTTAGTTAAATTAACATAAACTCCTTTAAAATTGAATAAGATTAGAGTGACTAACTTTAGAAATTGGCTAATGTTTCAGAGCGTCCTGTAATTTTTTTTCGAAAAATAATAATAAATTTAAAAGAATCTATAACGAAACATTTTTGTGACTGTAGGCATTCATGGGCTCGGGTCGCGTTTTGCCCCATATTTTTTCAATTTGCCCCGAATTCTTAATAAAAATTTTGAATTTGGGTGATATAAAGGCTGTTTCATTGTGCCCCAAATTTCTTTTTGTCGATTTTGCACAAAATTGACTATTATATATCTAAAACATGAAATTTCCCCTCAAAAACCACGAAATACCGTTAAATGAGTCTTTATCAACCAATGGGTGTTATTTACATCGTTTTTCTTGTGAAATGTGCCATATTTATAAAAAGTGTGTATTATCGGGGTGATATGTGTTTTAAACACCGTCTGTGCATTCAATTTACTGTATTTTCCTTCGGAAAATACTATATAACATATAAAAATCTTTGTTGTGACATATTAAGGGGCTTTTGGCACATTTGCGAAATTTGGGGCAAATGAAACTACATTCGGCATTCATGTCCCATAGGAGTGTTTTATTTAGTCTAATACAAACCCCAATGAGTGGATGAGTAAATACTAGACTAGGTTGAGGGAGTTAGTGACTAAATGTATTTCCAAATATTGTAAGACCAGCCGATAAAAGATAGGTTTATTCATGGCTTAAAGACCAAAAGAGCCAAAGAAGTCACTTGATGAATTAAATAGCGAGCTTCGAAGTAGCAATTAATGCAGAACGTCATTTGAAGACGTCGGAGACATTAGACAAGAATATGCTCCTAAACTGAGGATACCCACAGAACAAATAACAGGACACAGTGATAGACGTGAAGAAAATCACATAGTAGAATGAAAATTCTGTAGAGCAAACAAAAAATATGTTGAAGGTGCCAAAATGGGTATACTTAGCAGGGTGTGCCAAACCAAATTTTCTCAGATTAAACAGATAAACAAAGCATGTCATACAAGAAACAAAGTAGAAATAAAGTATTTCTCAAATGCGTACTTCAAATTTTGGTTAAAAACAAGTGATACGTCCATTAGTTTCCAACAACACCCGATTCCATTTGCATTACATACAATGGTTGAGGTAGAAATAAAAATTAATTAAAAATGTGTGTTGGTACGTTCCGAATTTACCGATTGGGTAAGCCCTAATGTAGTGGTAAAGAAACCCAACGGAGATTTGAGAATATGCGGGGATTTCCGCAAATTAAACCAAGCTATATTAGACGACAAGTACCCCTTGCCAAATATCGAAGATTTATTGGCAAAATAAGGAAGTAATACAAAATTTTTTGCGAAAATTGATCTTGAAGCGGCATATCATCATGTACCACTTGCTCAAGAATCACAACAGTTAACAACTATTATAACTAGTGTTTTTTCGGGAGTGAGTTAACGGGATTCCCGGGACTGATAATTTTTGTCGGGATTCCCGGGAATATATTTTATTTTTATTATTCGACAAAAATTATTTATTTATAACTTCTGCCTCAATGGCTGGCCACTTCAGCCTTCCTCGGCTACCCCCGAATTCCTAATGACCACTCAAGGTTAGGGTTTTACGCCATTTCTGTTCTCCAAAGCTTTCCAACAACTTGTTGTGAAAGGCTTCGGGAAGAACGTCTCTGGGACTCTTCTCTTCGGGTACCTCGAGCAACTCCCACTTATTCACCCCTTTGGGGTCCCTGCCTATGAACCAAGCATAGATCCTGGGCGAGCCTTTAAGGCACACCCTTTTTCCACACTTGGTTGTCGTCCAACCTCGAAGAGACATAGTGACGTTCTTTCCAACCTTTCGTGGTGTTCGGAATTCGCGGGTTAGCCCCTATTAGWCGGATTTCCCGGCTTGTGGCCAGCCAATTTTGAATTGAATCCGGGCMCTCCTCTTTTTGCAAGCCTTTCGGCTTCGCGTTTRTAGCGTTAACGAGGGGRCAAGTCCAGTTTGGWCCCCTGTCTAGCTCTTTAGACTCCGCCKAGGCGGGACTAGACTGGGGCTGGGTTACMTGCCGTTTTACAGGCAGAGAGGGTCTGGGCGACTTGTCACTCTAGTGGTCGTGACCTSGTCGCTTTCACCTCCATGAATGGGACCTTGTGCGTTGCGCAGTGGGGGTACCATATTTTTTTTGAAAAATTAAAATTTTCTTTACCATATTTTTTTCCGGGAATATATCAATAATTGATAGAAATTTTATTTTGTTGGCTTTTTGAGCTCAGTATCAATCAGAGTTTCAATTTTTCTCGGGTTCAAATTTATCGAAAATTAAGAAATGGATTTTAAGCAATAAATGCCGGTAAATAAGGAGTATTCTTGAGAAATTTTGATATAAAGGGCCAGTTTCTGGGAATTGGAAATTCAAATGTCAATAATTAAATACTAAGAATTTATATCACCGGAATTTAACTATAATAAATATGATTGAGATATCTTAAAGATTAAAACAAGGAAAATTTTATTAAGAATTAAAATTTATATTTCAAAATGGTTTCTAGTGAAGCAATCTGAATTTAGTCAAATCTAGATAAAATTTATAAATTCTATAAATAATTTTAATTTTATGAATTAAATTTTGAAATTTATTTTAAGAATCGATAATTGATACCTTAATTGTAAGAAACTAACAAATAAATGTGAAAGTCTAGATGAGATTGAACTTTTCTTTATCAGTCACTGTGCTTACTTTAATACTTTATAGAATCAAACACCATGGTGACAACATTATGCAGATGTTTGATCGATCCCGATGTACACGATCCTAACTAATGTGTTAGATTTCTTTA
>JASNJN010001459.1:0-13935 GCA_030180075.1 Mikrocytos mackini
ATCCTGTTTGGTATCAATTTCAGGGGTTGGTGGAGTGTAGGTGACAATGGCAGTCTCCTCATGAGGGGGTTCCTTCACGAGTTTCTGCTTCTTGACTCCTACGTTCTCCGATTCTGGCGGTGTGGGGATTCTCTCCACTACCAGAGCCACATATTTGATCGACCAAGGACCGCTTGCATCCAACGGGAGTGGATCCTCGGAGGGCAACATCAACTCCGGGACACGAATGTCCTTTACGAGTTTCAGTTGTTTCCTACCTGGATTTTCCCACTCAGGGATAGGAGGGACCCTCACTATCACCCATACCGTGGGCTATAAATCGTCACCCCACATTTTCTTTCATTTCCCACACTTTCATCCATTTCCCACACTTTCATCCATTTCCCACACTTTCTTCCTATTCCCACACTTTCTTCCAATTCCCACACTCAGATCAATTTTATCATGATTTTAACCAGAAATGCGGAAAATAATGCCATCTCACGGCTACATACTCAGATTAGCCCCATATTGTGCATATTTAACATTTTCAATGAGTACTCTAGTATATGTTTTTGCAAAATTTAAAAATGGTTTTTTGGGTTTTTTCCGAGCCTAACGAACAACAAAATACTCTGAATATTGGCCAATTATTGCATATTATCTGTTTAATGAATAAATATAAGCATATCTACATGGTTAAATTGCTGACTACGTACTAAAATTACAGTGACTCTGAAGTTGATTTTTATCGCTAAATATGGTATGTGTGCATAAAATATATTAAATTTTAAAGATAATTTTTGAAAATTATTACAAATATATTAGGTTATGAAAGCTGGGAAGTCGATTTTACACGTTTATATGACTTAATTGCTGAAAATTTTCAAATTTTCAAAATTGGGAACGCGCTTGTAATATTCAAGAATATAGCGTGGAGTTTCATATTAACCGATCTAAATAGTCTCAGTCTCTGAGAAATATCGTCATACATCGGTTAGGAAGTGTGAAACGCCATAAAATCACCAGCAATCATGCTAAAATAGACGATCGTGGGGTATGGAAGATAGTGTGGGAAATGGAAGAAAATGTGGGGTGACGATTTATAGCCCCAGATGTTGAACATAAAATTTTAAGTTACAATCTATAATATAGCTAAAACTACCCAATAATTTCACCTATTTTGTAATTTGTATAAATAATACAATATCATGTGAACATAAGAGATGGATATCCTGGCTAAACTAAGTTATTGTTATAATTATATTATATACATATTGGATTATTTGAATCAAGTGTATTAACAACACATTTTCGAGACAAGTTTCTATAAAATATTTTCCGTACTTAGCTCGACCTAGAATTCGAGTTGCGTTTGAGAGTGGATTTTATTTGGGCTGGAAAATTTGGGCTCTAAATTTTGGGCTGGACCATGGGCTTGGGCTGTGGGCTGCAGCTAAATTTRGGCTGGAAAATTCGAGTATAAAATTTACAGCCCAAAATTTTAAATCATTATTTTTTGAAATTATTGTTTTTCTCGTTTTATTTTATTAAATTTTCGAAATAGAATTTGAAATGTTCTGATCTCGCATTTTTTAAATTATTACCAAATTTAAGTTAAAAAAAATTCACATTAAGTAGCAACAAATGAGATTTATCCATTGTTAATACGCCATGCTTTATTCTAGATTTTATATGAAACAGATGTTTGGCAGTGGTGATTATACACATGGCTGGAAATGCAGTTTTAATATCAATATAAGGATTATTGGAGATTATAAACCAGAAAACCTACATAAAAATTTTATATTCCCTTCTGAATGTATGATTTGACCTAATACCACCCCACAAACATCGCAAATACTGATATATGGGGCATACTGCACATTTAAATATTTGTTTACAATTTATTTTATTTAATAAATGGAGTTATTTGGCTATCTATAATTTATTGTTTCGAGTTTTATGATAATCAACTTATGTTATTTGTATTGGGGTGTTATTGTATTTGATAACGCGAATTTAAGTTGAATTTAACACCCTAAATTATAATTTCATAAGAATTGTGAACGATTTAATTTTCATAATGTTAAAAAATAGCATATAGTAAGTTATTATTGTGTATGAAATTTCTATTTATATACGAAAATCATTGTAAATATTAAAAATAAAAATTTACACAATATATTTTCACGTTTGAATATAAATTTTACAAATTTTTTTAAAAATAAAAATAGTTTGGGCTTTAAATTTGGGCTGGAAAATTCAGGCCCAAAATCGGCTTGGGCTGGAAATTTAGAGCCCAAATTTTCCAGCCCAAAAAAAATCCACACTCGAAAAGTTTAGAACACCTCCTAGAACAAAGAAAGAGTTACAAAGCCTACTCGGATACATTAACTGGTTCCGCCAGTACATCCCAAAGATAAGTGAATTAACAGCACCCTTATACAAGAAACTGGAGAATATAAAAAGGAATCAACACATTGAATGGTCAAGTAAAGACGTCAAACTAGTAGAACAGATACTGGCAGGAATTGAAAAAGAACAGGAGCTAAATTTCCCTGATTTCACACAACCATTTACATTACATACAGATGCGTCTAATACCTCCATAGGTGCCATACTTACACAAGATGATAAAGTTATAAGAATATATAGCGCTAAATTGACAAAACCGCAGATGAATTACACGGTAACAGAACGAGAAGCGTTATCAGTGATACAAGCCTTGACGCACTTTAAACAGATATTGTGGAACGCAAAGATTTATATCTTCACAGACAACAGAAACTTCACCTTTGACAAGCTAAACAAGGGAAGTCGAGCACAGAAATGGAAGGCCGTATTGAACGAATACCAGTACGAGATGAATCATGTTAGCGGTGCCAAAAATCAAGGTGCTGATTTCCTATCTAGAGTACTCCTAATTACAGAAGACACGAAACAGACTTGGAATAAACTCAAAGAAATGCAAACTGAGGCACTAAAACAAGAAACGGAAGACTTCCAGAAGAAAGAAGAACTTAGACTTGAGAGAGCAAAAGAAGGAACGCTAAGTCTGTGGTGTGACAAAGAGGGACGCATATGGATACCCGAAAATGCGAACAAACAATGGCTAGAAGCACTCCATACTCAATTAGGACACCCGGGTATACAAAGAATGTACAAGACAGTAAAGAAGATCTATACAAGTAAGCATCTTAAAGAGAAAGTTACGGAACTTGTAAACGGATGCCATGAATGTCAGAAGTATAAGACACAGAATAAGAAAGTTGGCCAAGTAACAGGCTACATGAAGGCAGATAAACCATTACAGCGAACCTCCACCGATTTATATGGTCCAATAGAAGGACAAGAGTTTGGAGAAGAAGGAAAACTATGGTTACTTACAGTTACAGACATATTCTCCCGATATTCGATAGTCAAAGCAATGCGGGAAGCGAATAGTAAAGGAGTAGCCGAAATAGTAGAAAACGAATGGATAAACAAAATAGGAAAACCAAATTCCATTCTAAGCGATAATGGCACACAATACACCGGACATGAATTCGAGGAGATGTGTGAGCGGAGAAGGGTAGACCACTTCTACACAACCCCCTACAATCCGACTGGAAACGCTATTTCTGAGCGTATTAACCAAATCATTGGAGTCATAGTCAAGATCCATAAGGGAGAGCCGATTGAAACAGTTGTCCAAAGAGCAGAAAAAGCGCTGAACGCGAACGAAAACAGTACTACAAAGGAAGTTCCGGAAATTATAATAAAGGGAATTTCAAGTATTGATCCGTTAGGCAGAACTAGAAAGAGTGATACAGATACAATCAAAGCTAACATAGAAGCAGCAGCAGAACTAAACAACAAACGAACGAATAAAGGACGACTGACTCAGATGAAGATAGAAGAAGTAGATTTCGTCTATATTAAACGACGAATCAAGCGTAAACTCGACAGTCCATGGCTTGGACCTTACAAAGTGAAGAAAGTAACACGCACCGGAAACAATTTCTGCATACAACAGGAAGGAAAGGTAAGCAAGATAAACATAAAGGAACTTAAGAAAGCACACCCAGCATTAGTGAAGAAATTGGAGGTGCAGGATGACGGAAACGTCAATGAAGATTAGAGATTGGACACTTGCAAAATGTACGAATATTCGAAGCACGATTTTCGAAGGAGACGAATATTCGAAGAAACTTCGGAATTTTGTAATGTCTTAATATACTGAAAATTTCAAAATAAATTTATTTTTAATATCGATTTCGTCATTCTGGCTTTAAAATCTAAATTTTGCATAATTTTTTTTTGTTCAATTCCAAAATTTAATTTTTTCAAATATAAAAATCGACGAATATTCGAATATTTTTTGAAATTTTCGCAAAATTTGAAATTATTTTCAAAAAAATCTTCGGAAAACGAATACCAGAAATCCGATTTTTGACGAATATTCGAAGTTTTCCAAAACGAATATTCGTTTGTCCAATCTCTAATGAAGATCTTAAGTTATTTCCGAATGACGACATATAGTTGGATTGAGGAACTACACCAATTGTTGGTTCGGAGTAAATAAGTTATATTTTAATAATAAAATTTTCACAGAAATTATGGCAAACTATTTTAATCGAAACAAAGGCGCCGGACACGGCAGGTATAAAAGATATTATGAAACGAAATATAAACGCTGTTTAAATGGAAGCGAACTTTGAAATAAACGAGATTAACAACATTATATAGATATTAGCTTGTCTAAATTAAATAAATAATGATTATTTTTATATATCTATATTTATAACGAATATTTATTTATGCTGCTTACAGACAAAAAATTGTTCAAGCTCTTTAATCGTTGTGCAATTTAAAGATTATCATTTATGGTAGTTGTATGCCGTAAATTCCTGTCTTATATTTTATATCCCTTTGCTAAAACTTGGGTTGTTGTTTTTGTTTTCTTAATTTGATTGAGATTCTGTAAACTGTGCAGCTGTATCTTTCGTAGCCCGCTCTATTTTGTTAACGTTCAGATATATTATGATTAATTCTGTTAAAATTCCCAGTAGCTATAAGAACATCCCTTTCCTAGGTACATTATAGATAGGGTCGTGAAAAATAGTACTTTTGCAAATTTTAAAAATCAAGGTATAGACGCATGAGAGGTTTATAAATATTATGTTTCTTTTTATAAGTAGAGTTTCCAATTTCCCGGGAAATTTGAAACCCCGGGAAACGGGAATCCATTTTTTTATTTCCCGGGAATCGAGAAATGATTTTCCCTCTATAATTTATTCAAATTCAAATATTCAAATTTTTGGCAAAAAATTGAAATCGAAATTTAGACATATTAGTTATCAGAAAATGTATTTTATATGGGCCAAACCATACGTTTATTATTATATTTTATCCTCAAAGTCGAAACTATAAGAAATTACGTCTTATTTTCCAATTTTGGATTTCCCGGTTTTTTATTCCGGGATTTTTCGGGAAATGTAAAAATGTAGTTTCCCGGTTATCGAGAAATCCGTTCCCGGGAATGGAAACCCTATTTATAAGTGTTCAATCGACTTTTTTGTTTTTGTACTTTGGTATTATTTATATAAAATTTGTACTATTTTGGCATTTAAATTTTGGAAAAAAGTACATGTTTTCACTCGAAAGACTCAAGGGCATCCTAAGGGAATTAGACGCGAAGTCCCTCGTAATAAGCTTGGACAAGTTATTCTGTAGTGTGTGTAAGTGTGAAGTATCGCGCAGCAAAAAACAAAAAATAGAACAACATCTAGAAACTCAAAAACACAGGAGCAATTTAAATAAAATCTATGTACAAAGTCTGTTAATTACAAACGCCTCGTTTATTACCCAACGCACA
The DNA here is from genome assembly GCA_030180075.1 of Mikrocytos mackini. Classification (NCBI taxonomy): domain Eukaryota; phylum Endomyxa; class Ascetosporea; order Mikrocytida; family Mikrocytiidae; genus Mikrocytos; species Mikrocytos mackini. Next base: position 5,840 of record JASNJN010001459.1, read on the forward strand.
TTCAACAGTGAGATTAGTACATGCTCCATAAGAACAAATATTCCATTACAAAAGCTATTAGATCCCAATCTCAAAGCATTCTTCAACAAATATACTCAATACACACTTCCCAATCCTTCTACATTAAGAAAGAACTATATAACTCCGCAATATCACGCGATTTTGCATAAAATTAGGCTAATAATCGGTAATAAGAAGATCTGGATTTGTATCGACACGTCTAAGGATTTGCTTAATCGTGATATTGCAATAGTTGTAATTGGGGTTCTTGGCGACAATCTAATTAAGGCATCTTATGTCTTAAATTTAGATGTTTTGGAGCATTCTAACTCTGATACAATCGCGAGATTGTTTTCCGACAGTCTACAGATATTGTATCCAGAAGGGATAAAATATGAAAATGTCTTGTTGTATCTGTCTGATGGAGCACATTACATGAAGAAGTCATTCAAACTGCTTGAAAGCCTATATAGCAGATTAGTACATGTTACATGCTTAGCACACATGCTGCACCTAGTGGCAGAGGAGGCGAGGAAGTTTTCTAAGTTGGCAAATGACTTTACAAACAATCTTAAAAAAGTTTTTAAAAAATCACCATCAAATGTTACAATCTTCAAAGAACTTTATCCAGAACTGCCTTTACCTCCTGAGACCGTAGTTACAAGATGGGGTACCTGGATAACAACAGTATCCTACATAATAAGACACTTCGAAGAACTCAAAGAAATCCTTCAACACATAGATGCAGATTCTTCCTTTGCTGCATATGAATGTAAACGTCTACTAGAGGATGAAAGGTTGCATCAAGAGTTACTTGCAATTTACGACGCACTACGCGCTCTACCAGACTACATTAACAACTTGGAGTCAACTGAGAATGTTTTAAAGGACTATGTGTAGATTATTTATAACTTCAAAACAGGGCTTGAGAGGCAACAGACAGAGTTGGGTGCAAAACTACTTACTAAGTTCGAGTATGTTCTGAATAAGAATAAAGGGTTTGCAGAATTATGCAAATTACAAAGATATATTGAGGGAGAGAGGATAGCCGTGAAGGATATGATTTTGACAAATAGTATATTCTATAGACTTTCAAAATGCACTAGTGTTGAAGTAGAAAGAAGGTTCTCGCAGTTTAAAGATTTTCTTAGTGATAAAAAACTGGCTATGAAAGAGCAATTCATCAAGGAAATGTTCATAATTATGGGAAATAAGCATTTATAAGTCTTGAATAACAACTAAATAATTATATAAGTATGATTATTGGTTAAATATACCTTACTTAATTAAAAAATTATTGAGTTGAACAAACAACTTATGTTTGTTTATTTGATAAATTCAAGCTTTCCCAAATTCAAAAATTCCTATACTCTACTAACTCTTAAACGACAATTCAACACAATAACACTTCCTTCATTATTTTTATATATATAATTGTGTAATTCCTCTCAATATTATGTTTATATCTACATTTATTTAACTTTTCCTTCTACAACTCATGTTTGAAAGGATAACAAAAGAAGTTGTAGAAGGAAAAGTTAAATAAATGTAGATATAAGTGTTGTTGGAAGATTGAGTTATGCAAATTGAAATTTAAAGGGTGTTTAGTGGTATTTTGGTTGAAATTAATTGTTTTATRTTTGMATAACTCAATCTTCCAACAACACTTATATCTACATTTATTTAACTTTTCCTTCTACAACTTCTTTTGTTATCCTTTCAAACATGAGTTTCATCTTTTGATCATCTTCTTTTCTTCCCGAATACTTGATATTTTCATAAGAAAATCCTCCCAGAATGAGCCAAATACACAAATCCATAAATAAGTCCACAACTTGTGTATAAGTCACTGCAGATCCTATAGTCATTAGAAATCTCACAAGATTGAATACAGATTTGTTTGCACGTACATCAAATGTTATCCGTAATCCGTGCATATAGTACAAGTCTCTGAATTCGTCAAAATTTCGTCTATCTGAGTCGTCGTCTATATCTTCCTTTTTATTGAATTTAAATACGAACTTTTTAAACACTTTGGAAGGTCGTTTTTCTGTAGTGTCTGTATCCAATCTAAGTATTTTAAGGGTTTCTTTGCAGCCAGAGAATGGAGCACAATTAATGTCGTAGAATGCTATTAAAACGGCAGGCTCAAATTGGTCAGTTTTCTTATCATATTTGACTCCTGGTCCTTCAATTCGATCTAATAAGCCGGTAACTTTTATGTTCTTGGCAAAAGAGATGACTTTAGTTTCGGGTTTGTCAAATAACACACGTATATTCACGTCTATAGAGCTGTTGCTTGTTATTTTAAAGTTGTAAACAGGCGAAGTTTCTATTATTGGGTCACATCAGCTTTGTGTTTCACAGTAATTCTTGTTTTCGCTTGAACATTTTCCTTCTGTAAGTAATTCAAACATCTGGAAAGGCTGATTTTTACAGCCAGTTGAACAGAACTTCTCGGAGAGACAATATTCAGGGGCTCTTGTCTTGGTGAGAATCCCAGTTACCTTTTCTTTTCGTTGGTTAAGCTTCTTTGTAGTGTTTATGGGATCTTTTAGAATGTCGGGAATTTATGTAGGGGTGTAAGGAAGTTTTGACACGCTCCATGGTATTTAAAGTAGAAGAATTGTCTGTCAAAGTGTCATATGTATACAAAATACGCATAAATTCAGGCAGCCCGTTCAACCGCCATAGTGTTCTGAAAGCATACATTCACTTTATGTATAAATACCTGTAGTTGGCTCCCTTGTTGTTTTTTGCAGATAAAGAGTTAAAATTTTATTTTTCAAAATATAAAAAATTACAAAATTAGCGCGGCAGACAACTCCAAAGCCCACACAAACATCCTCGCAGACCCTGTTCAAAAAATTAATCGCATTTGCTGAAAACTGACCCCCGGAAATTCTTCCTTCACTTGGGCCCCTAAAACCAAGACTACCCGAGAATTTCAAAGGCGGGTTTAGCTCAATTGGTAGCGGGTGCCATTCTTCGTTCGATTGTTCGTGGAAAGTTTTCAAACTGTTTATTGTTAAGCTTTTTCTGAACACAGAAGACGTTAGTTGTTTTAAAAGATGGTTTGAAACGACTTCTGAAGATATGCTAGAGCCGGATAAACCTGAAAGGTGTTTGAGCAATGATTTCCGTGCATTTGGAGTCATTCCATCGGTTCGAACTAAATAGACTAGGCGTAATCACGATTAGAAAGTGCGAAGCATAGGCACACCTAAAACAATTTTTTAATTTATGGCGCAAATAAATGTCAGTTTATATATTAGTTATTTATAATAAATTATTGTAAATATTTAATAAAAATTACAACATATTATAAAGAAAGATATTATTGTTATAAAAAGTTATCCATAAATAAATTTAAAATTAATTAATTAAATAAACTTGGCAACATCGTGTATTGTTTATTAAATTAAAATAAAAATAATTATATTCATTTATTTGTGTTTTTCTTTATTTGTATTGGAAATAGTTAAAACTACAGCTAGAGAATGAATTTAAAATTTATATATAAATTCTTTAGGGTATCTATTTGAGCTTTTCCAATAAGTGTTCGTTTTAAAATATCAGGATTTTGTTTTCTTTAAATTCTTAATTTCATTTTCCTTTACTTCAACCCATGCTAAATTTGTTTATACTTCTAAATATCTCAGTTATCTTTAATTATTAGTTGGAGAAAGACTTTGGATCAAAATACATCTATTAATGTAAATAAAATTCGTTTTTGTTATTTTCATGATGTATAAAAAGTCATAAGAGCAAATAAAAGACATGTAAAGTTTTGGAATGTTTTTATATCGTCTTGATAAACCATTTAGCAATTTGAAGCTACTGTTTATAATTGGGCATTGAAAGTTGTTGTCTTGCTTAGAACAGTACTTTAGTTATGAGTAGAGCAGACAAAAAATAATCCTTGAAAAATGAAAAATATACCCATTTCAAAGTTACCTGGTTCACTGTAAGTTTTTTTAATATTTTGTAGTAAAATACCGAAATTTACCTATAAATTTTAAACTAAGGTTTAAGTTTTATACATAAATCAATATGAATGGGATACCAACCAGTCTTTTTAATACTCATTGGGTAGATTGATCAACTTTTATCCTTTTGTGTTTAATTTATACACACCCATCATACTCGTTTTGTTCAATATTGAAGGAAGTATAAGATTCAACCTAAATAGTCGGGTTTATGAATTTTATGATTGGAATTAAAACAGCACAACATTTTTGAATAAATTATACACACTATGACTATTTTAACTTATTGTCGGAAATTTAAAAAATTAGTTACTATATTATTTTAAACCTAATTTGAATATTACAAAATGTATTGCGAAACATTGAAAGGAACCCTTTAATCTTTTAATTTTTTGGGTAAGAGACAACAGCAGTTTAATGGAAATTTACGTAATCTTTTTCAATTATTGATATATTTATGATTTATTTGGGATAGGGCAATACACAATATTATGTTATAAAATTTTAATATTTATCTTGAAATTATACATAACCACCAAACCATTATAAATATAATATCTATTAGAAGGCAAGGGTAAATATGTTAGACACGCCCAATGGTCTAGATTTTCTCAGTATAGGTGTGGTTAAATCTCGTTATCTACTTAAAAAGTTACCTTTCAGAATATTTTTGACAAAATATACATTTATATACTTGTGTGTAATGGCATTAAGCATTATGAGATGATTTTCGACTAATTGCGCGTATAATCTAACTCATCATAAATTTTTATCAAAATATATCAAAGTTACATTTGTTCGCCCTAATTATAATCTACCGATTTTCAATTCCCCGGGAAACGGGAATCGATAAATTTTTGTTTCACAATAATCTACAGTCAAACCTCTATATAACAAACAAAACTACAACAAAGTCACGTAGTACAGGAAAAATTGAAAAAATTTCCTTTTCTTACCAAATTGTTCGAAAACAAATTTCATCAATCATAATATTTCCCGGAATTTTTGTAGAAATTGTGTTTTTGTATTAGAATGACTAAATTTAATGTTATGGAAATTTACAAAAATGTATTCTTTTAAAAATGTACTAATGGAATCTTAATCTAACAAACAACACAGAATTTTTTCTAAATATGCGAAATTTTCTGAAAATTTTGATCATGAATGATTGTTTATTCATTCACGTTTTAAAGATAGAATATGGCATTTTGAGGAAATTCTGAAGTCCAAGCATGAATTATTTTTGAAAAAGTATTTTTTGGCGAAACAAAATTCGAAATTTACAAAGAAATACCATATTGAATGTCTTAAAAATATTTTTTCACTTTTCAAAAATTAATTATGTTTTAATAAATGTTAATACAGATGGAAAAAACGTTTAAAGTATGATATAAATCTGTACCTCGGTGTGGACTGTGGTTTCATTTTACCCCAAATTTCACAAATGTGCCCAAACCCCCTTAAATGTCACAACGAAGATTTTTATACGTTTTATAGTATTTTCGCAGGAAAATACAGTAAATTGAATACAAAAACGGTGTTTAAAACTCATATCACCTTGATAATACACACTATTGGTAAATATGACACATTTCACATTGAAACGATGTAAATAACACGATGTGGTTGATAATGAGTTATTTAACGATATTTCGCGATTTTTTAAGAAAATCTCATATTCTAGACATATACATGTCAAATTTATGCAAAATCGACAGGAAAATTTTGGGGCAAAATGAAACAGCCTTTATATCAACCAAAATCAAAATTTTAAATAAGAATTTGGAGCAAAATGAAACGAATTGGGGCAAAACGCATTCCGAGCCCTCGATGTGTATTGAAAATTCTACCAAGAACTACTTCTCGTATAACAAACGAAAATCTTGAATTTTAAAAACTTTGTTGTATCGAGTATTCACTGTATACAAATCCAAAATAGAGTCTAAAAACAACGCATTTTGCTATTTTATAACGCATTTTAAAAATTTTAAAAGGTCATTTGAGGGTTAATAAATAATAATAAAAGTTTGAAAATAACTTTGGGCTGTTCGGATGTTATCCAAGCGATTTTGTAAAAATGGGTGGAAATTCTTTCTGAACGGCCCACGGCCCCGTTCATCGAAATTTAGAATAAAAATCACTCGAATTCGGGTTTTATTTGTTTATAAACACGAATATCGTGTTAATAATCAAAAATTCAGTGAAAAAAGACTTTATCAAATCCAAATACAATCATCCATGGTAAAAACACATTTTTGTAATGTTTAACATTTATGTTATCTTAACCAGGTGAATTTGAATAGCGTCTTAAATCCGTAAATCAATTACATATAACAGAATCCAAGAAAAGATCAGTATTTTCGTCATACTTTTGTTATATCATAACTTTTTTGGAGTACATAACATGTGTTGACATTTGGCCTTTTCAAATTTTAGTTTTGACGATTTTTTAAAAATCACATTTCTAAAAATTAAAGTGACAGATCCCCTGATTTTTGGTGATATTAAAGGGTGTGATCTTATAAGAAATGCTTTAAAGAGGGATGGCTGTGAGTGAATTTTAGGAAAATGTTGAAATCGAAATTTCCTCATATTAGTTACCAAAAAATGTATTTTATATGGGTTAACGACAATTTATTATTGTATTTCACCCTCAAACCCAATTTTAAAAGAATTTACGTCTTATTTTCTTATTTTGAATTTCCCGTATTTTAATTCGGTATTTTCGGAAAATCCAAAATCTAGTTTTCCGATAATCACATTCTACATGGATAGTATACGTGTTTTGAAACCAATCAAACAAGAATTATAAATTGTTAATAGTATAGCCCAGCCAAAAGGCAAATATATATCAATAAGGCAAGGTTTTAGAATGGTGCTGAAATTAATGATATCTAAATAGAATTTGCCATCGAAGATGACATTAACAATGATCAAACTATAAATCTACAAGCGTTATCTGAGAAAGATATTAAAAATGGCCAACGGTCTCAATGGATGATGGGATATTAAATGACCACAAATTAATAGTTGCAGATCTTCTAGAATCGCAGGATTTACCAAATAATGATAACATTTCATACAACCAATTATTTAACTTTTTGTTTATGATTGTGAAAAATCTGCACATATATTTGGATCAGAAGATAATAGATATGAAGTTAATGTCTAATGGACATAGATTTGATGATGTCAATATAACCAAAATATTCCAGAATTTTTACCAGAATTGCCAAAAGGGGGAAAATAATATTCCGACCGACACTGATGTCGGTTTTCGGGAATAAATTTAATTTCCTATTTCATATAAATTGAAATCACAATTTTCACTATACATTTTTACTAATCTGATTGTCATAATAATTTTATCTCATGTAATAAAACATTATAAATCATTTCTTACTTCAAATCACAACTATTGTGTTATTTAATTTTGATTACAGTCAAACCTCGATAAAATTTACAAATTTCCTAAGATTTACACACGTAAGATTTACAAAAAACACCCATTTTCGACGATTTTCCAAAAATTATTTTTCGGAAAATGACTCAATAATCACCCGATTGTGCATAAATTATGTGAACTTGACTCAATAAGTATTAATTAAGTGCTAAAATAGCATAGAAATTCATTTATCAAAATTTGGCAAATAATTTTTTTCGTAAGATTTACACTCGGATAAAATTTATTTTATCAAAAATATCCCAACGAAAAATCTTGATTCGATATTCCAGGTATAATATGGCTTTAAATAGAAGTGTTAGAACCAATTTAGAACCTCTGGTCACAAATTTATAAGTTTTCAATGAGTGCAAAATCATGAAAATTTTGTCATTTATGTTCTTGAAGAAAAAAAAATTTATCATAATTTGAGATCCATGGATCACATCTGTTTTATAATTGAGAAATACATAAAATATTAATTTATGGTTTTCCAAAATTTTGGTCGTATCGTGATAAAATCCAAAACTACACATAAGATTTACAAAACCTGAAGAAAAACGGGACTTTGTAAATCTTATCGAGGTTTGACTGTATATAAGCTAGTATACAAGGGCAATTTTAAATTTCCCCAAAACCGAAAGGTTTAAATACTGTCACACTGG
>JASNJN010001466.1:0-10244 GCA_030180075.1 Mikrocytos mackini
TAGATTGGCTATTTCTATTTTGTCGTTTATTTCTCCCAGGAACATCGATATTCTTGTCTTTGTACAGAAAGTATTTTTTTTGTTATTTTTTACGCTATGGTCAAGAAATGCTTGTGTATTCTTAAAATCGTCTTTATAAAATTGAAAATCTTTATATATGAATTGAGAAGATAGCGAAGATAGTTTTTAGTCACAGATTGAAGCTTTGTTATATTATGAACATCAACATCCTGTATGATCCGCTTATGTAATTCATTGATAGATGTTCCATTCGCCAAATCAGAAACCAACTCTAGTTTTTGACTATTTCTGAGCCTTGTGTCCTTTAATGAAACACCGTGCAGATGTGTATTGTCATATACTAAGCAAATATCATGTTCTCGTTCTGTAACTTTAACAAAAGCACGGCACGTACCAGAGTTTTTATTTTGGTTGCAAATGTAGTATGTAGTTTCACCAAGCTTAGTTTCTTTGGGGCCGGTGGATCTAGAATACGAATAATTTCCATACTTCAAAATAGAAAGTAGAGTTTGGGTTGCACATTCCTTTTTATTTATTATTTTTATTTTAAATGAATGTTTCTTTGGATGTTTTAGAATTTGGCGATTTACAATGGACATAAAACCTTTACATGTGTGCTTACAAAAAGGGCAATTGTGTGTGTTCTTTTTATTGGCATGCTTTTTGCTTCTATGATTTCTCAACGATTGGATCTTTTTATATGTCTTGTTGCAAAGGTTGCACGGAAATAACGCGGGAGGTTTTGATTGTTTGTTCGATATTGTTGACAAGTTTTCTGATGTTGTCATAGTAGAATAGGAACGTAAATTGCTATAGATGTTTTTAGAAGAATAAATTTTGTTACTAAATGTTGCTAAATTCTGTAAATTATTACTAGGGCTCCGAAAAAAGCAATTTTTTTCAAAATTGCATATGATTATTAATACGTCATTTTAACGCTCTATAACGATTTTCAGGTCCCATAGAGCCATTGGTAGTGTTTTTTAAAGCAATAAAAGGCAATAAAGCAATTTTGGGCAATTTTTAGGTAAATTGACTAAAATAACAGCAATTTGGCGTAATAAATGGAATTATTTGAGTTGTTAATCTGGCAAAATTCAAATAAAATTTTTTGACAAAAAATCAAAAATTAAATTCACCATATTTATCATTATAGTTATATAATATCGTTATTAATACATAATCAGAATTATTTTGTTATTTCAGGTTTTTTTGGAAGGAATTTCCCCAATTTTATAATAAAATGGATGGATTTTCATCGTTTTAGAGGCAATTTGGCACAAAGAATGCATGTTTTTAGGGCAATTTCCTATATAAATATAAAAGCAATTTCTGGGAGCCCTAATTATTAACATGGACAATGGTATCAATGGTGAACTAAGTAATATTAATTGAAAATGTGAACAGAAAATTGAGAGGTAGTTTTAAAATATAGACATTTCATATTCTACTATTAGTTTGTGGAAAAGTATGACACAAAATTCCCTAGGCTTTATAAAGAATTTCTGAGAATCAACTGTTTATTTAAAGAAAACGGTGCTATATAAAGAACATTCTAGTCTTTATGAAGTTTTTTGATGTGGTGACGTTCTAGAACCAGGATGGAGTCGGTAAAATACAGGCTAGTTACACGGGAATATAAGAACAATTCGTTTTAATTAATTAATAATTTTCATGAAACCGATATATCTATTTCATTTTATATTTAGTCGATTCTTCCAACTCAGTCGGATTGAAACTGGTTTAACCAGATGTTAGCATTTTGCTCATGTACCAAGCCATTTCCGAAATTTATGAATGTGAATCTTTAAAAATCTATAAAGTTGTAACTCCCGTATTACAACTTCTTATATAAATTAGCTGCTATTTAATGTCTATGAGATATCAAATAATTATTTTACGCCAACCTTGGAAAATTAATTATTGATAACATATTAAAACATCATATATTTTATTTTTCTTAATTCGGCCGTTTTTCGATGGATCGATTTTATTATACAAAACTCAGATTTTTCTACTTTTCCAACTGTTTTGACGGCTAAAAAACGAACATATCTAAAGGGACATTGACTATCCAATATCTCACCTTGTACATGGCCTTGGTAAACAGACCTCACTTCTCAAATCGGGGTGAGATATCACATGTTGGGCGAACGGTTCTGATCTCATGCTTGCCCAAAGAGTTTAGAGCAAGGATGAACATTATCAACGTAACTACCAACTAGCAGACATCATTTGTATCGACATCCTCAATAAAAAGGCAATAGTTCTTGAGTTGGAAGTTACCGATGAAGACCTTATTGGGGTTAAACAGTGTAACAGGGGGTAAATACCTTCAACTGGAGGAACACCAAAAGGTAAGTACACAGGTTATAAGTAGGGCAACCCAAATAGTCACCTTAGAAACTAGGAAATAGTCACTTATAAAATCGTCTTTTAGTGTGTTTAAGTCATTTATATTTAGCCTATAATTTATACAATATATGACTTATTAGTTTAAAATTTCATGTTATAATTAGTGATAAACCCCAGAAATATCCTAATATTATGAATTAWARCCGTAAAAGAGAATTTATAAATGATAAATTTTTAATTTTACAAATTTAAATGATTAAAAAAAACAGTGAACTTTGYTTTATGCTTATTATAAACAATAATTATGTTCCTTTTTATTTTGTAGATCGATACTTATGGTCACGGTTTAGATTTAGACGAGATTATATTTTCAAAAAGATAATCATTATTTATTTTACTTAATTATATTTGATACCTTGTAATGTTTTGCACAAAATTTGGAAATGTTGGATTTCCTCAAATATCCATCCGAATCATGAATAACATATGTGTTAGAACTGGTAATCTTACTAATTATACCGCTTTTATATTGTTATTTTAGTACATACCACAAATCATCCAAAATTAGGCATCTATTCTAATATGTAAGTCAAAGTTAAATCACGATATCAAAAACAATGTTTCGGGTGTTTTGTCTAAAAACTTTAAATTCTGAAGTAAATTTCAACATTTCGCCAACAATTTAAAAGTGATCACACAACATTGATTTCCCATTTATAGCTAAATTTTTAACAAATTTATCACTCAAAAGATATTTTTGATTTCCAATGATTTGGTTGTATTTATATTCAAATAAATTTATTAAAATATTAAATATTTTTGAAAGACATACTTGAGATGTTAAAACATTATGCCCATATCCCAAATACAATCCTACCTTTAGACGTAGATGATTCATGTCCATATTCTAAGAGTTCCTTCATAAACTTTCTTTCGCCTGATTAACTTATTTTATAACATAATAAACAAAGTAACTTAATGTTTCTAATTTAAACTTTTTGGTAGTTATTTTTTGTTTTGTCCAAATTTCATCTCATATTCTATTTTATTGATGATTTAAATAACAAAGGTATATCCAAGGTTTATACACTTTTGTTGATTCTGCTCTGGATTTTGCACCATATCGATAAAATTTAGGATCTTTTATAGACTAATTAGAGTGATTTCTTAATTAGCCCAAAGGCCCTTCTTTTATCGCGCCAATAGCTTGCATTGGGATTAAACATCTGAATGATTATTAAATATATAACTTGTTTATAAAACCATTTAATTTGTATAAGTCTTGTAATTATTGTATTAAAATGTTTATTATAGAGACAGGCCGATAATAGTTTCTGTTCAATATTACGTTATATATGAATATGTCAATGCAGGTTGTGTTTTAGCCTTTATAAAGATTAGAATGAAATTTAAAAATATTTATTCGTCATAGAAACATGACAGCATTTACCTTGAATGTTATTTTGTGTTTTATTCTTTAACGATATTTCGAAAAATTAATATTTTAATAATTTGATAGGTATTTATACATAATCTTTGCATAGTTTGAAATAACACAATATTTTAATGAATAATAGATTTGAGAGGTCTTATTTCATATTTTGGGCCGTTTTGAAACGATTTATGCAAATTTTCTTAAAATTACAAAAATTATTTTCCATTTTTAGTGTGTTTAAGTCATTTATGAAAAATAGTCATTTTCAATATTCACGTGTAAGCCTCTTTGGAGGTTTTTACCATCCAAAAACGCGTATTCATAGCCTAAGAACCAACATATAAAATAGTACTTTAAGTCATTTGGGTTGCCCTAGATATGACACAGTGTGATTAGAAAAATATGTGACATAACCGAGTGAGCACTGTATATGAATTCCTTAAAATTGGAGATATTATGGGTGAAAAATGTCCAGAAATTTGGTAAAAATATACGATTTGTACCAAATCACATATTTTTCGACGCCTAGTTATAATGTAAGTGTTTCCCAACCCATTTAGATCATAAAGCGGGAAAGGCCCAAATATATCACTAGATATATATTCGAATGGTTTAGTCCGCGGCAATTCCCTCGTATATACCCAATTTTATTCATATGGTGTTTATTAACTTGACAAAGTACACAAGAGTTTATTTGTCCAGTTATTTTCTTCTGCATCGCATGGAAATATATATAGTCTTTTAAAGAGGAGTACTTTTTTGTATTCCTGGGTGACCTAGAAATTCGTGTTTACTTGTAAGTCAGTTCCATTCACAACTTTTGGAATTAGTACTCTTTGTTGGGTGTAGGGTTTCCTAAAACCGAAAACCGGGTACTCGAAACCTGGGTATTTAGCTTTTTTGGGTATCGTGGCAAACCGGTTTTTTTTCGGGTATTTTGTAACAAATTAGATAAAACTGAACACTGTATTTATATTATACATTATTATTAACCTGTTGTTTGATTATAAACATGTTATTCTCCTTGTATCGTTATTAAATTTTATTTCAATGTTTTAAAATTTTAAATTTTTAGATGACGAGCCAAATTTGGAATTACTTTACTAAGGAAACTAGATCCCGCACAATGTGCAAAACCTGTTTTGCACAGTTTACATTAGCCGGATCATCCACTTCTTCGATGATTCGGCATTTAGAAACGAAACACCAACGTCTCTACAATGAGTTTAAGACTCTCAGTAGAAACCCTAACGCTAGCGGTATACAGACAAAGTTGAGTGCATTCTTAACCAAGCCCGAGCCCATTGAGACGGACATCATGAAACTGTTGACATTGGATAATCTTCCAATTCATCAGCTTTTAAAAAGTGAAGTTATTCAACAAAATTTGTCTAAAACTCATAATTCAACGTTTCCAAAATCTTATTGTAAGATAGAAACAATGATGAATAAGGATTATTCAAATAAAAAGGAAAAACTTAAAGAAGAACTTGCGCAATTAACATCTTCAAATAAACTTTTTACGGTTTATACTGATGAATGGAAAGGTTCAAATCATAAACGTTTTATAAACGTAACAATATCTTCCGAGAGCAAGTATTATTTCTTAGGATTATATGAAATACTGACTCCTTTCACCGCTATTGATTGTTTTGAGAAGTTAAAACCTGTGCTACAGGAGTATAGGTTATCCGTAGACAAGGATTTTATCTGTCTAGTTACCGATGGTTGCAACATGATGAAATCACTAGGTAATCTAGTACCTTTTCATCATCAAATTTGTTTTTTACATACTTTAAATCTTGTTATTAAAAAATTCCTTGGGGCCACACTGGAAAGCCAACGGATTAATACTTCTACAATTCCTTATTACAACAATAATACAGAAGAAGACACAACAAATGAAGGTACAACTGAAGAAAGTAACTCTAGTTCGGCTATGGAAGATTTGTCCGATAGTGAAGAAGAATCTGAAGAAACCCCAAACACAGAGGGTATATATTTATCAGATTTCCTATCCAAAGTAAGATTATTAATAAAAACTTTGCGATCTAAATCGGTATATGTACAAGCTATAGGCTGGAATAACCTGAAATTATCAACTGACATACGGTGAAATTCAACATATCCGATGTTGAAATCATTTCTGAGCAATTATTCGGTCATTCAAGAGTTGCTAATGACAACGGATATATCTTTTTATTTAACCAGAGAAGAAATGACCTTGTTAAATAAAACGGTACATTTGTTAGAAATAACCAATGCGGTTTTTATCTCGAATAGTAAACGAGAATCCCGTCTTTTAGACGTTTATGTTTCCATCGATTATATAAATGAAAAATTAGATGAAAAAAATGACGATTTTTACTCGGACTTTAAAACAATGCTAGAGCTTCAACTAGAAAAAAGAATGAATAATGATTTAAAGAAACAACTTGATTTTTTCAGGAGTAGATCTAGGGACTATGACATTCTTCTTTTCTACAACTTACTATTAAAACATGTAAAGTTTTCTGAAAATAACGAAGAAAATACAAAAGAACAAGATACAACGGAGACAGACAACGTTAGGTCGGACAATTATTCAGAATCAAATGAACAAACGGAGGTAAACTTTTCTGTAGACTTGCAAGAAAGAATTTCGCAGTCAGAAAATAATGCAAATACCCCCCAAACAAGAAAAATTAGGTCTACATTGACCCGAGATCAGCTTTGGGAGCATTTTAATAATGAGATCAACAATTTTATTGGAACAAACAGGAAAGGAACTCTGCTTAATAAACTTGAATCTTGGTATAATTCAATAAAACCTAACAATGTTGATGTCGAAAGGAGTTTTTCCATAGCCGGAACAGTCTTGACGAAACAGAGAAATAGACTTTCGGTAAAAAATTGAATCAAATTATGTTCCTAAAGTTTATTTACCAGGATAAAAGGAGAAATAAATAATTGAATGGGTATTACTAATAAAAAATCATTTTTAATTATTATACTATAACATTTAAAACATTTCATTCTTTTAATTCATTTTATTTGTGTAATTTTATTCTAATAAATTTTTTATATTGTTTGATATTATTTATTGTTTATTTCTTGATGTGTAAAATCATATGTAGAACTCGTTATATGAATCAAAGTTCTGTGTAAATTCCATTCTTTTTTAATCCGGTAAATTAGATTTAGATTTAATAGTCCTTCAGTTTTTTGTTTTTTCTTCATTGATGGATCTTCATTAAGTTGGGGTACGTCCTTGTTTGTTTCGTTATTAAATTCACAGAAATTATTCAG
The DNA here is from genome assembly GCA_030180075.1 of Mikrocytos mackini. Taxonomy (NCBI): domain Eukaryota; phylum Endomyxa; class Ascetosporea; order Mikrocytida; family Mikrocytiidae; genus Mikrocytos; species Mikrocytos mackini. The sequence continues at coordinate 7,100 of JASNJN010001466.1, forward strand.
AAGCGTCATTTCTTCGTGTACTCTCTTCAAAGTACTTAGAGTATTGGTTGTTTCTAGCTTTTCATTTAAATCCAAACACAAAATCTTAATGTCTGATTTCCATTTGTTTATATCCTCAGATTTCAATTCACTGTAGAATCTACGGCGTTTCATCTCGTCCTCTATATTTACTGACTCTATATCACTTAAAGGTCTTTGAACAAGTTTATATTGAGCATATCGCTTATTGTCCACAGGAGATGGCACAACATATTTAGATTTTTGAATTTCAAAGTCTTGAGCCGCATCATTATTGTCATAAGGAGGAGTAATCTTACTTTCTGAGTTGTCCTTATGTTCTTTACATGTTTCTTCATAAAAGTCATCCCCGTGCCAAAATTTTTCTTCAAAAAGCTTGTGTGCTTTATGAACATGTTTACAAAGTTCTTTTCGCATGGTATAGGAGAGGCAAATGCATTTGTATCTATTCGTACAAATTTTGCACTTTGTACAGAGCATGTAGCAATTAATTGAACAATCAAAACACGATGCGGCCGATATTATATACTCTTTGTATCTGACCAATTTTTCATTCTCGTCCCATATAAATGCATCAGTTTCTAAACCTTCAGAAAGATCATGCTTCTTGTTTGCCAAGGAAGCTCGATAGCCCAAATACTGGAGTTGTTTGGATTGTGTCTTTCGCAGCTCATTGATTCTTTTGTAACGTTCAAAAGTAAGTACGGCATTGTAGAGAAAATCAAGCCTGTTTTTTGAACATGATGCAAGATAGTTCCTTTTCAAACTTCCAAAAAACGCTTCTGAGAACATGTTGGTATTTACATTACTATCTAGACGTGAATGTAATGCCCAACGTTTGTAGTTAGGAGTGTAGTATGTCTGGAAATACTCCCCGAAATTTCTGCTGTGTTTGTTGATAAAATTTTGGAAACGTTTTAGTCTGTCTTTAAAGACAACAATATCATGAATTTTAGTCAAGTTCTCAAATCTACGTTCTATTTTCAGCCGAGTGTCCTCATTCTTTTCCTTAATATATAGTTGCTTTCTTACTGACTTCTTGAAATGCCAGCTACAGTAAAGCCACTGTGGCTTGTTATCAAATACACTACACCAAGAGTTTATGAAAACTGGAGACATGTCTGATATAAGATATGTTGAAATAATATCTTTCTTTATAAATTCTTTAAACTTAAAAAGAACGAATTTACAGACATCCTCACATTCACTCTCAGTAACAATGTATAGAAACGGAGAAAATGTTAAGGCTTTTGTCAGCCTTCCAAACACAATTAATGTGTATCCATAAATATTCGTTCCGTAAGTCCCGTCTGCAAGTATTGTCTCATTAGAGGTCCATTGGTCTGTTGAAGTTATTGAAGAAGAGAATGCTAAAATAAACTTGTCCTTCAGTTTCTTGTTCTTTACTTTGTGGTTTGGTGGCTGTAGAAATCTAAAAGTAACATTTCTTTTTTCAGTTATTAAGTTTAAGTTTATTTTAAGGCTGGTTAAATCATCTATATATAGACGTTTATGGTCACCATAACGGTATTTTAGATATCGTAAATACCCCATGGTGACCATTTCAGATTTCTTTCTAATATCATCTTTAATCTCGTCCATAATCTCGTTATAAATTTCTTTAATATCAATTTTAAGTTTAATTTTATTAATGAGCTCGGTTTTTTTCGTTTTTGGAACACGAATTTTATCAAAATTGGTTGTGTGATTATGATAAATCATACTCGATATAACAAATGCAGAATTGTTATAGTTATAATATCGAATAAAAGACAGGCATGGGTGTGTTGTTGAGCTTTGGGTGCACTTGTAATATGATACAAGTGAAGAGCCACGTCTTTTTGAACCTGTTGTCTTAAAAAAACTGTTGGATTCTGTTGTTACAAGCATGTGGAGGTAAGACGTAGCTTGTTTCTGCTCAGTAAATGTAATAGATTCTTTTTGAACAGAAATCCCATGATCAGATTCTAAATGTTGTACCAAAACACTAGAATCGATGAATGTACTCTCACAAATATCACATTCACATGAAATTTCTGTGTGGTTTTGTAAGTTAATGTGTGTCCTATAATGAATGTCGTACCCTTTAATTCTTTTAAATGTTCTAGTGCATATTTCGCATGTTGCTTTTATAGAAGTTAAACTATCATGTGCTTTAGTAATATGTATATTCAGAGAACGTAAATCCTTACACGTCTTTTCACAGAAATCACATTCCATTTTAAACATAAAATTTAAATTTTTTAAAATAAATATAACCTAAAAATATTATAAGAGAGATTATAGGATTATTGTAAATAAAATGAAGCATATTTGATAATATTAAATCATTGTAATGATGAAAATTAAAAATTTAAACAAAAAAATGTCGAATATGAATTCCTATTTTGTATGTTAAGTATTCTTTACTGAGCAGAGGAAAGATGCCATACTTAGGATTACGACGTTAAAATGTTAATACAGTGGTCCCTGGTTAAAAGTAGACATTTAAAATTTTATCGATAAATTTTTTCGATATGATAAACATGATTTTTCGATAATATTTTCTTTTTAAGTGGGAAGTATTTAGAAGCTAAATTAATATAAATTTTGATATTTCGATGCAAAATATTCAAAACTTCGCCATAACATTAAAATCTTATCATAATGCCCCTGTTTACTGTAGATTAGCTAATATACTCTTGTTAATCAATTACAACAACATTTATTTCAATTTAATAGCAAAACTCGCATATTGATTTTCGATAATCGATAATTTAAATGTCTAGTTAAAAGCATATTTTATAAGATCACACCTCTTTAATGCCACCAAAAAACAAGGGCTCTACCTCTTTAAATTTAAGAAATGTGATATTAAAAAGTTTGTCAAACCTCAAATCTGAAAATGACCGAAATTACAACATGCCAGTTATCTACTTCTAAGAAGTTACGATATGACGAACGTATATCGAAAATATTTATTTTTTCTAGGAATCTCCTATACGTAATCGATAGGCGGAGTTGTAATTTCGGTCATTTTCAAACCTTTTTTATCGTGCTCCTCTTGTAATACGATAGTTGTTGGGAAACTTTGTTTTTCGGCGTCTTTTGTATCTTGCTCCTCATGTACCCTACTGGTTATTGGGAG
>JASNJN010001474.1:0-11086 GCA_030180075.1 Mikrocytos mackini
CCAGCAGGGATGAAGAAAAGATCAATACCCCCAAGATGGCCGAACAACAAAATAATAAAGAAAGAAATGAAAAAGAAAAGATGGAAAACATGCATACTTTTAWAAAAGCGGCGCAATATAAAAATATAAAATCAATCCCGGAAACAAATAACTAACTAAAATGTRTTAAAAACTTGTCAATAATGTTTACAAAATACAACCAATTTATAAAACAGATTTTTATTCTCGAAAATAACTTACAGTCAACCCTGGGTATAAGAAACTTTATATAAGAATATATAGCTATTATCACCAAATTTTTCATTGTTATCACACGAATTTATAGATTAATTTTTCTAAAATCTTATCTTCATGTATCGAATTGTGTTGAGTTTGACTTATTGTGTTTATAATTATTCTGGCTATAATGTTTGGAGTCTACATAATCAATGGAGCAAAGAAAAGTAGAGTGATTACAAAAATAATTTTTAAAATCACATGGTAAATGCTCGGCATGCGATCACTATAAGCTAAAAGAAGTTCATATGTGAGTTAAAACAAACCCATAACAACATGACCCATTCGACGATCATTGTCAGATTCCACGAACGTTTCAGGTTTTCTCCTTCAATGTCATCAATTTCTAAGATCTTGAAGAAGAAAGATGAATATTTGGCTATGAAACACTCTAAAATAGCAAAGTTAAGGGCTAGTAATGTTGATATTATGGAAGCTGAGTTGTTTAATTGGTCTAAAGACTTGGAGGGTAAACCTAATATCATACTCAATGAACATATGATCAAGGAGCAGGCACGTGTAATAGCTACAAAACTTCAAATAATAGACTTTTCAGCGTCAAATGGGTGGTTGGTTGGGTTTAAAAAGCGACATGGTGTTAAGTTATACAAACTCAGTGGAGAATCTAACAAAATTGATCTAAAAGACTTTTTAGATGACATTGGACTCTTAAAAAGAATCGTTAATACTTATATACCATCTTGTATTTTCAATCTGGACGAATCCGCGTTATTCTATCAACTACTTCCAGACAAGTCATTGATGACAGGCCCGGCCAACGGAACAACTAAGTCAAAAAAGCGCGTTACTATCGTACCCATTGTAAACGCCGTCGGTGATTTCAGGAATCCAATTATAATTGGTCATTCCAAAAACCCCCGTTGTTTTAATCACTGGAACCATAAAACACTATTCCCCTATTACAGCAACTCGAATGCCTGGATGAAGGCCGATATATTTAGAAGTTACTTATTAGAATGGGATGCAAGTTTAACACACAATATACTTTTAATACTTGATAATTTTTCAGGGCATGATAAAGCATTACAATCTGATCTTAGGAATATTCAACTTCTTTTTCTTCCGCCCAATACAACATCTAAACTTCAACCCCTTGATTTGGGTATAATACAAAATATGAAGTTAAAATATAAACTATTACTTACCCAGAACTATTTGTTTCAATATAATACAAGGAAAAGGATTGATGAAATAGACTTAAAACATTCAATAATATTGTTATTAGAAGCGATGAACTCAGTTGCTAAAACTACTGTACAAAACTGTTTTGTTAAATCCCCTATTTTCGAAGACATAAAAGAAGTTATCAATCACAGCTTAGATGATGGAAGAACATTAGAAGAAATTACAGAAGCAATGGAAGTTGATTTGGAGCTATTGGCCCAGAATATAAACTCAATGGGATTATCGGAGCCAATGAGTGTTGTTAATTATTTGGCGGCCGATGAGTTATTAGAAGAGACTGGGCCACATTGTAGTAATGTAAACGTGGCTGAAGTGGAAGACAGAGACAATATAAGAATTTGTTTTAGCAATTTTCAAATTAAAATAAGCTTGTTGAGAATAGAAGAGGAATTTAAAACATTGTCAAAAGGGATGTTAATTTCGGCAACAGACGAAATAATAGTTGAAGGCATTCTTGGTCGGCTGAAAGGTAGGTACAATGCCAACCATATAACAAAAAAGCAAACCGAAATAAAGGACTTTATATTTAAAAAATAAAAATGGGATTTATTACAGACAAGTGTCGGATTTATTCATATGTTAAATGGAACTGATATATTTAATATACTAAATTAAATCTACGGTTTTAATAACTTATATCGGTGTATTTATAAATCTTGATTAAAAAATGATTCAATAATTGCTTAAATAAAGAATTGTAAGAGTCTAGGCATATATACATCCAACTAAACGCGAATATCTTTACAAACTTTAAGTATAACCCAAATACCTATTAAAAATTATAAACTTTAAATTATACTTTCTTTAAATTGTCCTCAATCTGAGTTATCCATATAAAGACAAATGTAATAAGACTTGTAGCTACGGGGAATCTCTTACAAATATGACCATCAGGATTTTATAGTTTAATTGATTTGGAAACTCATAAAAGTTTTAGGAAGCCCAATATACAACAAATGGCAACCTCAGATTTAACAATACATAGTTTACATGCAGAACCTGCTTTTACAGGATACCACCAATCATTCAAACAATAAGCGGGTTAAAGTAGAGCTTTAAACAACAACCCGAGTGAAAAACAAGTTAAGGATCTTTTCAAAGATATATAAGGTTTACAGAGCCATCGGAAGAGATTTCCTACCTACTGAGTTGAACACATTTAAAGATTAGTCTTCTTCTACACACCTGGTTACAATATAGACTTCTTTAGAATCTGTGCAATCAACCGGCAAACACGTATTTATTACAGTCGGAATTGTGTTGTGTAACTTGTAGAATATTATCCAGCGGAGAAGACAACAAGCTCGTACTTATTTTCAGTTTATTATGAGAACAATTAATGTCTTTAATCTTACAAAGCTTATATTCCCTAATTCACAAAGACAAGTATATAACTTCGTGCCATTTGAACATAGACAAGCATGAATTAAGACACTGTTTGTCAAACTTGAACACAGATATAAGAAAGGAAAGATATAGATGTTTATTTCGTAGTTTTTCTATTGAACTGAATCAACAGTATATACCAATGCACTGACTCGGTTAAGTCGAAATGAAAGGTTTTCAATAAAATACAAAGCATTTTCTTTGTAACTACATTGGGGTTTATCCTAACTCATTGGAATAGTACTTCTAACTAACTTTAAATTGAAATTCTTGACATCGAAATCAAAAATTTATATTTGGCTTAATTTCTTTTCATGGAACACATAGACAGAGACTTATAGAAGAACTAGTGTTAAGGACTAAAGATTTTGTAATTTGACATTAAACTAGATTCAGTTAAAAAGCTAAAAACTGAGTATTTTAATATTATGGATATTCATTTTTAAAATAGAGATATATAATAAAAACTATGTAAACGTTACATTAAAAAAGCGTTTCAAATATAAGAAAACTCAATACATTGCAAAGGAAAGACGAGCAAGTGTGGAGGATTATTGTGATAGTATATGTTAAGAAATTATATATGGATTGGCCGACGAAATCACGAGATTGTGTGGGAAACGTCATACACTCATGTATAATAATGTCAAGAAAAATAACAAATATAACATAAGGGAATTCTAGAAAGTTGGATATATTAATATGAAAATTGTATTTAACCCAAAGAAAGATTCAATTATCAAAGAAACATGTGAAACCTTTGTTTGATTATTCAACATCAATTGGAGAATGAACAAGGTAGCCTTAAGACAACTTTACACAGAGTAACGTATAGTTGATACTTTGAAATGAGAATCATAAAGCCGACAACAATACATATTTTATTTATATATTAAATGATAACATTTAAAGGAAATTAAGTGATCATAACTTGAAAATTGTGTATAAAAAGACGGAATATAAATAATTTAATAAAATTATATACATAATCAATTAATATATTTAGCTGATTACTAAAATTTCAATGTATTTTAATAATACCATTTGCAGGAACGATTCGGCAAAGTTTCTTAATTTTATACCTTTCAATCGCGCAAGATTAACACAATACAGATTTTTAATTATTTCATGACATTCTCAAATGCTAATAAATGCCTATTTTAACATAATAAATCATTTAAAATATTCGTGATGATTAGGGTTCGGAATATATGTGACCAAACTTGTGGTCACATATTTTGTGTGAAATTCGACGTAAAATCCTTTATAAATTTGGAAAAAATTTTAGGTATCCCATATCTGAGTCTCCTCAAATTCTAGACTTTCCTCTATTATCTCTAAAAATCACATATTATTCACATATTTGATCATTTTTTGTCACATATATTCCGAACCCTAGTGATGATCAAATAATGTATAATTTAAAAATTTTTTATAAGTTTTGAATTTTTCCCAACCTGGCTCCCAAAATGCGTTTTTAACTCCAAAGGTTATTTAATTTCGCTAATAATAATACATATGTATATAAATACACTCTACAAACCCAATACAAGCTAAAATAAGATAAGTTATGATTTTAAAATTTCAGTTTATCTGGAATGTATCTTGGTATATGAAAATTTATGACTTTTTCACATATATGTGACTAAATATGTAATTTTTATATGAAAATATATGATTCATATATAATCCGATTCCTAATTATAAGCCGATCAAAATATGGTAAATAAAACTGACATCATAAATAAACATCTTCGCAAAGATCTTAATATTTTCTGCGATTTAAAAGAAAATTTTCCCTTTTCATAGTCAAATAATTATTAAAATATCGCTGAATAAACCCCAAAAAATCATTAAAATAATCGTTAAAACAGTGTATACCATTTTAGATCAAAATCAATACCAAAAAAATTCCTATAAAATACGAATTACATAAAAATATGATATAGAAAAAACATTAAAAAATAGCATAAGTTATAATCACAAACCTTGTATAATCACCAAAATTTTTAACCAAAACGTATAAATTTACTATACCCAGGGTTGACGTACGACCATTTGACTCTACGATTGAATTTATAATTAAAACATCAATATATTTAAGTCATGATTGGATAACCTAAAAATAAAAAGGTTATTTTAAACTTTCAAACTTTTGCAGTTCATTGGAAGAAAACAAAAGGAAAATATTTTAATAATGAATGGGTGGTAACAATCACAATGAGATATGGTAAAACATAAATGATTATAAATAATTAAACATGACTAAAATAAAGAAATATGAATGATTTATTGTACTAACCCAAATATAGTTTTCACTTGACAATGGTAACATATTTGACATTCAAAACTATAAACAACACCAAATATAAGCTTACGATTTTTAATAAAATATTTATTGTTCAACTTGATTTTATCCTATTTGTTACATATATAATAAGGATGGCTTATTTTCCACGCCAATAATCGAAATTTTTTATTGATTATTTAAGCCGAAAATGACTTATATTGCTCCCCCGAGAATATTAAGCAAAGTAGTTGGCTTATAATTAATTAATATACCATTTACATCGGATAATAGAATCTTCATAATATAAATAGAGGAGTAACCGGGAAAATATTTGAACTGCTATTTATAATCAAATACGGGAAAACATTTAGAGCATGGAAGTTGTGAGCATTTGTTTTCCTTTTATTAGCCCAAATCTTTGGAAATTGCCATATTTAATTATAATTTGTCTAGATCTTGAAATATGCTCGTAAAATGGCAAAATATCCCCATTATGATGGAATATGTTCATCAAAAATGGACTAAAAATGATCATTATTTTCGATTTTTATTTTATTGGATTATAAAAATGGCAAAACCAAAAAATATGTTTGAAATTTTTCTGGGTATATTTGACCAACCCCTAATCATAAATAAACATTTAAGAAGAAACATATTTGATACAAGAGATTACACTGAACAAACAGAATAGCCGCTATATAAGAGTATTTTATCGGTCGATGTGAATGTAACGCTTCCAAAATGCAATTATAATGCTTTATAACGATAAATTAATCAAACCCAGCAAATATAATACGATAAACATATAAGGAGACCTGCAAAGCAATTGATTTCCTTTATATTTGAAACCATCAAAACCGTCTATTTAAATAAACAATAGGATATAGATCATAGGGACACTACATAGATAAACAAATTAATTCGAATATATATTACTAGGAATAAACTTCAAGCCTTATAAATTATAGGATATCAGAATTAGAGGTGTATTGATTCTATAAAGGAATAGACGTGACTTTTATAAAATACAATTGTATTTGTTTGATTTATTTCAACAATTTCAAATGGAAAATTTTATAAACGAAATGAATTAAAAAGAGTCACAAAGTGAAATTATTTAAATATAATTGAGTTTTATAAAGTACTATTTATTTAAAATGACAGTATTATAAAATAATATATGTTATATTATATCCAAAATTAATTAATTAATGTTATATTTATTTAAAGTTTTCATTTGATCTTCTTCGAATTCTTTGATTATCCTTTTCAAAAGTTCTTCTCCTTTACCAAATTTAGTAATCTAATTGTTGTATAAAATACTTGACAATTATTTTCCAAGTTCGTAAAAAGTATTCCATGTAGTTTTTTTTTGTTTAATTTGGTTTTTTACTGTTAATTTTATCTTCGACTGATTCAATAAATACATCATTATTAAATTCAGTGGAGAGAAGATATGCACGAGGAAATTTAAATATTTAACAATTACATCATTGCAGACAATATTAAAATAAATATTGATTCATAACAGCTCGAAATAACGATATTTAGAGCAATAAAACATTTTGTTCTTATAAAATTAAATGAACAGCCCAAATCTGGTCTAGCCCACCTTCCAGCCCAAAAGTGGGCTAGCCCAAATTTTATCCGCTCTCAATTCAGTGTTATATTCAAAAAAATTTTCATCCCATATGTCATGAACACCAAACTCATCGTTAGGGTCATCAAAATTGTCGTGGTTTGTGTTCATAAATAGGAGTTCTTGTTATTTTCGCGAAAATTCCCACTGATATTACTTTTAGTATCATTTTCATTGTTATTTTAACATTGGGATACGTTATTTTGTCATCTAATTCTTCAAACTTTATAAATACGGGTTGATTTTTTGAATGATTTCCATTTTCTAATACATTCCTTTTGACTATAAAATCAAAATTTCCCCAGGTCTAAACCAGAGTTGAGAATTTCCGACCCGACCACCCGGACCCGACCCGTTCGGGTCGGGTTCGGGCGGAAGGAGGTCATAAAACGCTAAAAACTCTCACATGGATGCACTTTTAAAAATATGCACAATTTTACTAATTTACGCTAGATATTTACGTAATTTGATTTATTAAATAGTTAACTTACTCTAATATCAGATTCTATGATGAAAACAAGTTAAAACAAATAATTTTTGAGCTTTGATTCGTTATTTTTGAATATCATTAAATTGGGAATTTTGATTTTTTAGTAGAAAATTTTTTACAAATTTCCTACCCGACCCGAAGGCGGGGCGGGTCGGGTCGGGTTCTGGATTTAGGAAAAATTCTCATCTCTGGTCTACACCATAAGCCTTAAATAGTGTTGATTTAAACCAGCGACTATCTATTTTATCTATCAAACTTCGTGAATCAAGATTATTACCAAGTATATGAATATATGGCAATCCAATTCTCTGAGTATATCCACAATTTTCACAATCATTATTCGGATCTAGTTCGGATCTCTGTATTTTCCTAGATTCCTGGTATAGGCCCATGAAACACTCAAAAGCGTACCGAATTAGAAGCTCTTCAATCATGGGGAATTGTGTTTTTGAGGGTTTATGTCTTTTTTGAAATAGATGTCCACAAGTTTTCTACGAATCTTCGATCTCTTTATATTTATCCATTTCCTCAGATCAAGTAGACATTTTTCTAATGTTTGTCTTTTATGGGCGAATCTCTTTATCTTATGGAAGCAACTCTCGCACCTGTTGGTTGTCCTTATGCCTAAAGTAGTTTTTTTGGCTTTAAGGAATCAACAAACTCGGCTTCTATATCCCTCCAATTTGAATTATAATATTCAAGAGTAGATGGTCGCAATTTGCCCAAAAAACTGTCTATTTCATCTCGATTTGTGCATTTAAGTATATTAATCAATACACTTAGCTCATTATCACGCTCAATTTGACTATAAAAACCATTTTTTGTGCTTACCCATCGTTTCCATGCTTGTATAACATGAAAGCGACATAGACCAAGTGAAGCATTTTCAAAAAAGTTCCGAACAATTTTACGTTCGGTCATTTCTTTGTCAGTAAAGAAAAATTGTGCTATATTTGTATTCACTTTATTTGATAAATGTTGAAAAACAATATTTAAACATTCAATAGTCTCAAACTTAGTAAAGAAATTGGCTAAAAGTTCTGTCTGTCCTTCGCCATTCACTCCAATTATAATAAAGTAGCTCCATTTGTTTTTTAGAAGTCCGAACGTGGAATCCATTAAAAGGACGTCGCTGTAGTATGGCCAGAGTTCTTCCATTTTCTTATCTAGCCATACATATGCGACTACATCACGTTTATATTCGTCCTTTAGTGGAATAACTTCTTTATCTTTTATCAACTTATCAAAAACTGTGTCTACTTCTTTACTTTAGTATTCATTTCTTTAATATATTGTGTATATCCTTGACATCTACAAAGGATTCCATTTGTCCAGAAACCCAGTTCGTGAGATGACTGGCGTGGGCTTTGTTCCGCATATTTGTTTCTATATCTTTAACAATGCACTTGGGAATCTCAGGCTTTTTTGTGTAATGCAAGGATGGGGGATATGAGGAACAACTTTGGTTACAACAAGACTGGACTTCCTTGCTATAAAGTTTTGTTGGAAAGGGCAGTTGAGCTTCTTGGTTCTGGTTCTACGTGTTATAGCTACGGCTCCTTGCGCTACTTTCGTTTCACAATCATTACTTTTGTCTTTGGCAGTCTTACGTTCTCTTTTTAAACCAAATTCACATGTGTAAATTAGAGTTCCCAATTCCCGGAAATCGATTTCTCGAATCCCGGGAACTGGACTTTTTACGTCTAAAATTTTCGAGAATTCCGAGAATTTTTTCTCATTTCGTGGAAATATGGCCATAAATCCGTTTCTCGATTCTTGATAAATTTTAGGTTCGAGAATTTTGGGAACTCTAGTGTAAATTATTCGGTAAAATTTTAGTCGAGCAAGTATTGAACCATTGCTTGTTATGTCCCGTGGTAAGTTCTTCCTGTTTTGTATAGTCTCATACTTTGCCGCCGTATCTGTAAATAGTATTGGTATTATATTCTTTTACAGCAGTTTCTAAGGCCGCATAGCTCTTAAAACTCTTTCCGAGCCCAAAATCACCCAAATTGTTCATAGAATTATATTTTAAAGAGGTTATGGCCATACTAAATAATATTTTAAAAACAAACATCCGAAACGCATTATGGTTCATATACTTCTGTCATATATGGGTATCAAGCATTTACATATTTTACCAACCAAAAGTTTGTTAAAATTTTAAGTTTTCAAAATTTACAAGCCCAAAATGTGTACCTGAAAAGAGTACCAGAGGTTTACATTAAATAGACACTATGATTACAATCCGAATACGCCACATAGCCCTTCGTTGTGCAATAGGTTCTTTAAAAGAAATTAATACTTAATACTTTAATACTGCAACCATGAAGCTATGGAAATACACATTGTCTGTATAGAAATGACAAGTTCCACTGTTGAGCATTCACAAGCTTTTATATTTATTACGACCAAGTAAAACCAAACAGTTCTATTAAATATAACATGTATTTTATATAGTTCAATGTACGCTAGAAGTGATGTACATTATGTGACGTAGTGAGAGTTAGTGTGCAACATTTACTTTATAGAGCAAAAGCCAAATTATTGAATCAATATGCAACATGATGTCTAAGATAGGATAGTAACGATTATAACATTTAGTCATATACATATTCACAAAGAACATAATAAAAGAATAGGTTTATGCCAACAGATATACAGTAAACATTGAAGGATTGGTCGATTTTGTCCAAATATACGAATAATCGACTAAAGTTGTAGTGACTAAAGCGGTTGAAATACAACAAAATCCAATTTCTAACATATAAACCATCTCAGGTCTATTTCTATAATCACATGCGAAATAATATTTCGTAAAACTTCAGTCATATTCCATTTAAAAATTTCTTGGGTTATTGTGTGTTTCCCTGGTCAAATCTAGTACTATTGGTTAATATAGCTATTACTATGTCTTATATTACAACCGTATTGAATAAGTATAATATTCCCTACATTTTATTAATTTTGAAATAATTGTGCTATATAATTACTTAATGGTAATGCAGAATTTAAAACGACTGCATATGTTATATGATTTAAAACAATCGTTAATCTAGGGTTTTAATCAATCAATCAATATAGAGTATGTAAAGTCTGGAATCACAGGTAAAAGTAATACAACTTAAAATTTTGAATTTTGTAAGCTTTAAAATATTTGTGAGAATTTTGTCAATGTTTAAAACCTCTCGCACAAACCCGCATAACGGGAGGGTGTTTTACATTTTAAATCGTTTTGTTTTCAGTTAAAACATTCAGATTTTCTATTTTACTGATAAGAAATTTTAAAAAATTCAATATACAACTAGTGTTGTCTTAAACAGGCAAACTAATTATATATTAAATCTGCAAACAAAATTAAAATGTTTTTGAAATTTAACTTATATTTAAATTTTTAAGTACTAAAATTTGATAATACATAAAATTTTAAATTATGAAAATCTTTATTTAACAAGATTAAACAAAATTACAATCAATATTCCAATAAGAGTAATACCTAAGGCCAGAGCAACTGTTCCTAAAGAAAGGATCAAAGCAGTGTCTCAGTGCCTGGATGACCGTTCGAAAACGGTGACACTAACACAGGTCAATGCGTTACTATACGTAACATACTGTGGAAACCCAGTCCAGAACCGGAAACGGAAGTGGACACCCTACAAGCGTGAGCAGATTAAACGCAAAATCACTGATCTGCAGGCATATATAGATAGTAATCTAAGCCCTAAGAAGCAGAGGGAAAAAGAAAGCCTTTATAAAATAAAAGGCAAAGCCCAAGCAACCAGGCTGCTCTCCAAGCTGC
>JASNJN010001476.1:0-10369 GCA_030180075.1 Mikrocytos mackini
ATGCATAAACACTCTTGAAATCATTTTTGGTTAACAAAACAGACTACAGTTTTCTAATATAAAAAACTGTCTCTAGATCCGCCGTTTCTGAGTCGTATAGAAGGCAGTTTGTTATATTAGACGACTGTAGTCTGTTTTGTTAACCAAAAATGATTTCAAGAGTGTTTATGCATTCATGTGATCTCGTTTGATAAATGAATATGTTTATTTGCTGTCTCCGCAGCATGCAAAGAAGTTGCAGTATGATGAATAATTATAGATTTCTGTAGAGTTGGATTTTGTGTTGATTGTTATGTAATGTAAAATAWWATTTTTCAAAAGATGGTTTTAGAGGTTACATACAGCGCCTGCTTTATTTATCATTATGATGATTCATTAAGCTATATATGTAGTCATTATAGTTTAAACGGCATTTGTTGTTTCCCGTGGTTTTCACAAAATGGTATGTTTTAATGATCATAATTTAAAAGGTTAGACGGGGATCCACCAAATTTTACCCACATGAAGAACATATAGATAACTATATTTAATATGGAACGGTTCTATTATACTTTCATAACCTCTATAACTTATAAATCATGTATTTACGAAATTGAAAATTTAACTTTGAAATATATAAAATATTTTTGCAAAACTGTAAGTACATGTTTATAATACAAAAGGGTGGGCGAAATGACACGTTATAGTTATATAAATAGATTAATACAAAAATTTTGAAATTTTAAGCCAAAAAAATCGAATGTGATTTCCTATTTTGTATGACAAGTGTAAATTATCTGCTACGATGGCGGTGACTTTAAAGGATTGATGAGTACCGTGATCGGGGAATGATAGTTCTAAATCCGCTTCATCGTCGTGGAATTCTACTTTTCCGTTTCCATATATTAAGGGATTGCCGTCTAATGATGGTTTAACAAGGAAATCGGGAACGCTGCTTCTTCTAATAACGCATTTTGTTGAACCACTGTCTATAAGAGCATTTAATTCTTTGTTATCACCCTTAATTGAAAGTTGTACTTGAGAAAGTAGCTGTGAAGGTGGGTGTCTGATGTTTTTGCTCTCTGAATTGTGATAAGGTGGTTTGCGTTGATTGTTTAGGAATCGACAGTCTTGAGTAGAATGAGATAAAGTCTTGTGATACTTGCATCCTTGTCTTTTGTTTTGATCATTGAAATTACTCCTTCCTGTTGGTCTATTAAAGTTTCTGTTATAGTTATTTCTTGGTGGTCCTCTTCTGTAGTCGTTCGAGTAATTCTTTTGGTGCCTGAACGAAGTAGAGAACTGTTGTGTGATGAACAATGATTCATCCAATTTATTCGCAAGAACATCGATAGAAACATGTGGAACCAAGCTGGCGATCTTCCTCATATCAAACGGCAAGCCAGTAATGAAGGCTTCATAAAGTTCTCTATTGCCGAGTTGATCGTTGCCGTGGAGAGTGAGATTGGCTAATCCTTGTAATCTCCTTAGTTCGTCTACATACTCGCGAATTGAGGAGAAGTCGCTATGTCTTATCGTCTTGATCCTTCGTTTATAGACGAAAAAGTCTGTCTTCGGGAAGAACCTACTCTGTAGTGCTACCAGCGTCTCGTCGAGTGTGCCATGGGAAACTGCCTTAAGAAGAGGACTGTCCAAGAGTAACTTGAATGCAGTCAAGGCGTCTGTGTTGCTCCACTCATTGGCGCTTGAGATCACTTTAAATTGCTCTATTAATCCCGGAACGACTTCTGGATTGGTAGTGTCTTTGAGTACAGGCAAGGAAACTATAGGGCCTGATATACTCCCATTCTTTATTGTAAAAGTAACACTGTTTGATATCCGTTGGATGTCTCTCTGTGTGGCGGTGTGTGTGCCACCAAGTAAGTTGTTGTCGCGGTAGTAGTTGTTTGTGTTGTTGTTAAAGCTTCTACGGGGTGGAGATGATCCAGAACCCCTTCGGTCATATGAATTCATAATGACTTAACTTTTAAAAGATTTTAATTTCTATCCTTATTTACTTAATAATATGACGTCATCCGGTATGACGTAAGATTACTTACGTCATAACAGGTAGTAACTCGTGAAGGCTGGAATGAATGAAGAAACAATCAAAAATAGAATTACTTTTGAATAATTTTTCTGTGTTATAAGATTGTATATTGCTTTAAGTAATTCTAACCAATTCTTCTATGTAGTTTTTGTGATCTCTGTATTAAAATTTTCAAGTTTGTTTTCATTATCTAAAACAGCACTAGTTCTATTTCTGTATAGGATTATATTAATCACGAATAAAGCTAAACTAACCGCTGTAAGAATTAAATACGCTGAGAAAATAGTCTTTTCTAGATTTCTTGCGAAGACAAGCCCTAAAACTAAGTAAAGAATATTTCCAATTAGAGAACCCGTGTATTGGCAAGAAAGAGTTCTACTAAGAATCTTTTTTTCATATTCGCCCGATAGAATTCCCTGGTAAAAATAAGAGTAAAAGGTCGTGTTGAACAAAGCACTTGGGAAAGAACTCAAAAGTGTGAAAATGCAGTATTGAAATTGTGTGAGTTCGGTAATTAGCGGGACTATCGTGATAAATAACTGTATTATTGGCAAAAAACCCAATATCTTTAGTTTTCTTCTCGGGTTTGCTGCATGTTGGTCGACAAGAAATCCGTATATGAATTTAATTGTCCATGGCATTGTGTGGAAGATTGAAATTAGTGTTGCTACTCCCCCAGAACCTCCGAAGTAGTGCTTTGCATATAGTCCGTGAGATGTCGTCCCCATAGTAATAAATACCCCCGATAGGGTAATCGTGAGGTAAAATAAGTATATGGGAGACATTGAGTTAGCAGAAAAATAAAATTTTAAAAATACGGTGTCCAAAATTGATTTTCTTATTTTAACACATAACTTATTGTTTTGTTTAGGCTACAAAATGTTATTTTTCAAGTTTAATATATTTATTTATGTTCAAACATAAGTCGGTTTTTGTAGAGAGTTACGATTGGCTATACCTAGTCAATTGGAACTCTCCAATATTTTAAATAAATATAATAATTTAAAATATTAGAAAGATAAACTTGACCTCTATATCTTTATATGGCGACATCTAAATCACCAGCTGAGCATCTGGAATTACTGCTTGAAGCAATGGAGGACACCCTCCTCGCGGAGACCCTGATCCAACTCGGATACAAGGAGATCAGTCCTACCACAAACCCGGAGTGGAAACAGGCATTCAAAGCCGACTTCGAGGCTAAAGTAAAACAGTTCAAAAGCATGGAGCTGTTAGACCTAGTACGTGAAGCAGGTCACAAAGGGATAAAATTATTACCCTCAGTAACCAAGCCCACAGTAATAGATGAACTAACGTGGTACTGGTTAAATGCGTTCGAGGCATGCATGAAGAAAGCCCGAACAGTATTGAAAGAGAGCAACAAGCCGGCAGAACCCGCAAAGGAGTATTCGCCAGGTAGCTATTCAGGGTTAAACACCGTCAACCAACCCAGACCATTCCATGAGTTCCCAGGAGTACCACAATTGTCCTGGAGAGTGTGGCACCGCATGTTTGAAACATACTTGCGAGTGACGAACATGGCTAGGGAAGGGGAGGACCGCATAGTGGATCTTCTAACCTACTGCCTTGGAGTAGAGGGCAACCGTACTCTAGAGAGTATGCCCGGACCCAAGAGTACATACGCGGAGATAGTGGAAGCATTTGAAGCCCACTACAATCCTGCAGTAACACCCACAAAGGCACGCGCGGAATTCTTTAGTTTGATACAAGGAAATGGCGCAGTGCAAGGGTATATCGACAGACTATGTCGCGTAGCCGCCGAATGTGCATTCGGCGAGTTAGAAAAGGACTTGTTGAGAGACAAGCTCATTCATGGGCTCTCCAACATGGGCCTGAGACAGGCATTAATAGCCAGAACCCCCGCAAATTGGGAGGAGACCTGCGCTACTGTGAAGCGAGCAGACCCCCTATGATGGAGGAGCCTTATATGCCGCTAAGAAGAGTAAAACCACGGCCGCCTAGGAGATTTGCCCAGGCACATGAAATGCCAGTAATACATTGCAATAGATGCAATAGTAGACACCCCGACATAAGGGGGTTATGCCCAGCCTATGGCGAGGTTTGTGCCAAATGTGGAAAAAGAAACCATCGGGCGGAGTATTGCAGAGTATCTGAACCTGCACCGGAACAAGAACCGGAACAGCAACCAGAAATGAGTGCCGAAGACCAATATAAATTTGGGTACCACCCTCGAGAGAGGCCATTCCGGAAATTAGGAAGGCTATCCGAGGGTAGGGCAAACAAGACTAACGTCTCAGTATTTCACGAGACAGTATTAATAGAGGGCATGGAAGTCCCTGTTCGAGTAGACACCGGATCAGACGTCACCATCCTGAACGCAGCCACCATAAAAAGGGTAGGCATAGAGCGATACGTGATTGGTAGACACGCCGCAGATCTACGAGACTACAACAACAACAGAGTTGATTGTAGGGGCGTTGATAAAATACGGCAATTCTGAAAGCGTAATAAGATGCTATATTGTCAGTAAGGGAGAGAACCTCATAGGAGATACAGACTCCTTAAAATTAAATCTAGTACGAAAATTAAGTAAATATACAGTAAACTCTGAAGGTTTGGCCGGTTTTTGTCCCAAAATGCCTTGGACTGGCTAAGATTAGAGTGACTAAGACATCTAAATTCTCTTTATATATTTGGTAACAAAATCTCAATTTGTTGTTCCCCCAAGGGGGGACCCTTGGTTGTATCATCCATCCGGGCAAATCATATAAAACCTATTGATAATGTCTATTTTCATCTATAAAAAACGAATGGTGAATTTTAAATACAAGTAAAACCACGGGGAAACGTTTAACCACAGAGTTCGGTTAAAAATGGGGATAAACACAATTTTCAGGTATTTCAAAATTATTTTGTAATTTGACTAACACTAGAATGTTGCCCACCTAAAGAACTTAACAAAACAATGTATTGGCGATTAATTTGGGGTAAATTCAATATTTTCACGATCCTGTATCATTTTCAGAGCCCCAGAAGCACTTAAACAGTAAAATATTTTTAATTAAATTGGACCAAACCCCCTAAAAACCGGTTAAGAATGGAGCGACTAAGTCTTGAAAGTGGCTAAACCTTCGTAGTTTACTGTAAAACTAATTATAAACGATATTTGTTAACAACTAAAAAGGTTAGTAATACAAATTCAAAAGGGTGCGCCTATGTTAAGCCCCGCGGCTTTCCCTCGCCTAAACCAAGAAGGAGTCAAGCTGTGGGCTACATAGAGTGTGATCAAACCTTCAGTACTCTGCAAAACAGCAGAAGTAAAGCCCAACAAGCGGTGACCGAACCAGTGAAAGTTGGAGTCAACAAACAAACAGCAAATAAGATTGCTAGTATAGGCAGCTATAGCTCACCAAAACCGGAAGAGGAATTCCTTCCGTGCATTAAAGGTGAAGTGTTCGAACTCAGAGTACGACCTGATAGTAGTCCAACAATAGCTAAAGAAAGGCCTATACCGTTCGCTCTCAGAAGAGAAGTAGCAACGGAAATAAACAAACTGGCGCGACAAGGCATATTGGTACGCACCAAGTACACTGACTGGGTATCGCCAATCGTCGCAGTAAGAAAGCCAAATGGGAAAGTACGCATATGCGGTGACTTCCGTAAATTAAACTTGGCATTGCAGGAGGATAAATACCCGCTACCCAACACCGAAGCGCTGCTAGCCTCGTTAGGTTCAGGCAACAATTATTTTGCAAAAATCGACCTTAAATCTGCGTATCACCAGATTAGGTTAGAGCAAAACTCCCAAGAGTTGACGACAATAGTCACACACCAAGGGACGTACAAATATACACGGATGCCGTTCGGAATTAAGAGCGCACCCAGTGCCTTTCAGAGGATAATGAACCAAGTATTAACTGGCGTCAAGAAGGTTTTAGTATACCTCGATGACATCCTCATAGCAGCTGCTTCTAAGCCGGAACTAGAGGCTAGAACCCAGCTAATACTTGACAAGCTCAATAAAAAGGGCGTCAAGATCAATGAAGAAAAGAGCGAAATGCTCCAAACCAAAGTAGACTGGCTGGGTTACGAAATATCCGGCGATGGTATTAAACCTTCACATGGAAAGGCCGCCGAGATAAACAATTTAAGAGCCCCAAAAACTGTCAAAGAAGTTAGACAAGTACTCGGAGTTATAAATTATTACAGGAAGTTTATCGAGAAAATGGCCATTGTAGCCAAACCGATATATACACTCCTGAAAAAAGACATCAAGTTCGTATGGACCAAACAGTGCCAAGACGCGTTTGAGTACATAAAACAACTGATAGTAAAACGCGAAGCACTCGCACTTTTAAATACAAGTTCCAGTTAGTGTGTTCGATTTCCCGACTTTTTTGGACTTCCACGGGATTATCCCGGGAGCAAAAATTTTTTTGTTATGAAATTTCCATTACAAAATACCTCCAAATACCCTTTTCCTGTTATTTAATTGATATCGAATAAAATAAAGTTCGAATTCATGAAAATAATGTATTGGTGTTCAAAATAATGAGCTTCTAATTTTCAGAAATTTCCCGCAATCCCGTCCCGCGAACACACTAGTTCCAGTAGACAGGTAGTATTAAAAACTGACACCTGTGATGACGGAATGGGAGCTGTTCTTGAACAAGAACAAGTAGACGGGACGTACAAACCAGTCATATATTGGTCGTCTCAGTTCAACAAACACGAGAAGAATTACTCCGTGTTGGAAAAGGAAGCATTAGCATGCGTTTCCGCAATGCTGTCCTTCAAAAACTACCTCTTAGGAAGGAAATTTACCTTGCTAACAGACCACAGAACGTTGGTAACACTGTTAAGCCAGAGTACATCAAAGCGGACCAACAGTAGAATAGAACGTTGGCGCGAAAAGCTCACAGTATTCAACTATGACGTGAAGCACATTAAAGGAACTGACAACTCAGTCGCCGATTGGCTTTCGAGGTCAGCTTCCAAGGTGAACCATCAAATGGCACCAATTTATAAAGAGATGGTTATCAACTCCATCCGCGCAGAACCGAGTAACATTGCAACCGAGTACAAAGCGGAACTAAGGCAGTTAGTAAGGGTTATAAAAAGCAACGGTTGGGATAAGTACACCGTTAGTAAATACAAACCCTACCATACGAATCTAAACAAATTGTCAGTAGAAAACGGCTTAATATTTTTTAACAATAGCCGCTTTGTTCCAGAAGAGACTGAGCAAGTAAAAATAATAAAAGAAGCCCATAAGGTTCACCAAGGAATTAACCGCACAAGAAAGCGAGTAGAAAATTTCTTCTGGTGGCCGAAATATGGGGACGATGTACAAACATACATCAGTAATTGTCCAGTATGCATAAAGTCACCACGGACTAAAGTAACACGCGAAACGCCCATGACGCCAGTTGAATTACCCAGCGGCCCATGGCAAAAACTCGCAGTAGACATTAAAGGCCCACTACAAAAAGGTCCACACAAGAATTTGCTTGTAGTAATGGACTATTATAGTAAGTGGCCCGAAGTATTTGGACTCGGTGAAATCTCTAGCACGATAGTAATAAACAGACTCTATAAATTATTTAGAAGGTTTGGCATCCCACGAGAAGTAGTTACAGATAACGGCACACAGTTTGTCAGTAAAGAATTCAAAGAATTCCTAGCCAAATTAGGCATCAAACGGATACCAATTCCAGTATACAACCCAGAACAAAACGGGTTAGTAGAACGCTTTAATCGAGTATTGGCAGAGAAACTCGCCGAAGCCGATCAAAACAAGTGGCCAATCGAAAACACTATTGAAGAAACACTGTTTCATTGCAGGGCAACGCCCCATTCCACAACAAATGTGGCGCCGTTCGAAGCATTATTTGGCAGGCCAATGTAGGATACCCTGGCACTCCTGGCACCCCGGAGGGGAGAGGAAGTAGAGCCAGGGGCCCACGAAGAAGTGGAAGACCACATCTCCGAAGAGGAAGTTGAAGAAATCACTCCTACGAGAAGAAAAGGTAAACACGTGCCATTCGTACCTAGAAGGCCAGTGACAAGGAGTTTTGCAAAATCCCAGGCATATATAAAGCCGGAGTCTAAATACGCACCAACAAAGTGCAGTACCCAAATAAACAGAGAACTTGAGGAGAATAATAGCACGATAGAAGATGCTAGCCCGAGCCTGCAAAAAGAGTAAAATATACCAACCAGAACAGAGCTGAGCCCCCCAAAGACGTACAGCAACCTTCAAATACCCACAAAGTGGAGTAATAGACAGGGCCTTTGTTAAAAGAAAACAGGCTGCTATGAAGAGTAACCATGATCGCCGCAAGGCAGCATACCGGAAACCTATAAAGGCCGGAGACATGGTATACCTTAAGCAAAAGCCGGGAAAATACAAAGGACCCCAAAGAGTCAAGACCACAAGTAAATCAGCTGTGGCAATTGAAGGAAATAAAAGCTGGCCCCGAAACAAAATAGGAAGGGTTAAATACCCCGGGGTGAAGAAGTCTAAGACGGGAGGTGTAGAGAGTTACGATTGGCTATACCTAGTCAATTGGAAACAGGATTCGGCAAATTCCGTGTTTTTGGGGGTCGATTCCGTGGTTTGTTCCGTCTTTTATTTTTTGGTGGTTAAATTTTTGAAAAGAAAATTTGTTTAAGAAAGTGAAAACGTAGGCATTGTTTTGGGGAACAAACAAATATTTTCAAAATTTTAATGAGTAGCAAAAATACAAAAAATTTAACGATGTTGCGCAAAATGTTCAAAAATGACATATGTTGAAGATCTGAGTTTTCTATATAAAATAAATTTCAAAGTCCTCACATTGAGGTATCTGAATCAAATAATTTTTGAAAATTATGGTGTAAAATACAATAAAATTAGAGATTGGACTTACGAATATTCGTTTTGAAAAACTTCGAATATTCGCCAAAATCGAATTTCTGGTATTCGTTTTCCGAATATTTTTGAAAATAATTTCAATTTTGCAAAAATTTTCAAAAGATATTCGAATATTTGTTAATTTTTAATGTCAAAAATTAAATTTTGGAATTGAATAAAAAAAGAGGCTCACTTAAATATTCCCACAAAACTTAAATTTCCCCACAAGTTTTAAAAATCGCCACAGGTTTTAAAATTTCCCACAAAACTTAAATTTTCCCACAAATTCTGCAAACTTACCACAAAATACCAGCATTTAATTTGGAGATTATCGCTTGGTTTATTCATTGACAATAAGTCTAAGTAGGTTGTTTATAGCTTATATTTATTTACAAGGATAATGTTATGGTGATTTTTCAATTTCCAACTCATGTATACTCACGTTTAATGTTTCCTATAAATATATATTGATAAAGACGTTATATTATCGTAAATCTTGGCACAACGCAATAATATAACGTTTATTATGTCTTTAAAAGGCATATGGATAACACATATCAATAAATACCCAATTATAAATGTGGAAATATTTAAGATTTGTGGGAAATTTTAAAACTTGTGGGAAAATTTAAGTTTTTGTGGGAAGTTTTAATACAACCAAAAAAAGACATATAAAATTTAGTTTTTAAAACCAGAATGATGAAATCAATATTTAAAATAAATTTATTAAAAAAATTTCAGCATATTAAGACATTTCAAAATTCCGAAGATTATTCGAATATTCGTCTACTTGGA
The DNA here is from genome assembly GCA_030180075.1 of Mikrocytos mackini. Taxonomy (NCBI): domain Eukaryota; phylum Endomyxa; class Ascetosporea; order Mikrocytida; family Mikrocytiidae; genus Mikrocytos; species Mikrocytos mackini. Next base: position 9,702 of record JASNJN010001476.1, read on the forward strand.
AAATCGTGCTTCGATTATTCGTGCATTTTACAAGTGCCCAATCTCTAAGTAAAATGTAGAATTAATTTATATATATCCTAAACTCGTCTAAACCCAAATGGGCCTAGTTTGTGATGCCTTGGCATGAATATGAGTTGTTTCGGGAAATTAAATAAGGGTTCTATAGAAGATAAATGAAACTTTTCGAAAAACACAAAGTATTCAAATGAAAATCATCAAAGTATTAAAATATTTATTGTTTAGTTACTATTAGGGCTCCCAGAAATTGCTTTTATATTTATATAGGAAATTGCCATAAAAACATGCATTCTTTGCGCCAAATTGCCGTTAAACGATGAAAATCCATCCATTTTATTATAAAATTGGGAAAATTCCTCCCAAAAATAACCTGAAATGACAAAATAATCCCGATTATGTATTAATAACGGTATTTTTTTTCAACGTAGAAACTAATTATATATTTAATTATAAATTTCTCCTTTCAACCTACTGGCCTACTCATAAATTAGGGCAACCCATTTATTGCGCAATAAAAATGCATTATTTGCACTAACGTTTTTTTATTTTTGTACATAATTTGCAGTAAAAACTGGTTGAATAATCACATTATCAAACCACTAAATTCATTATTTTCTATAAAAATTAACTATAGATATTTTATATAACGT
>JASNJN010001497.1:0-15462 GCA_030180075.1 Mikrocytos mackini
TTTTGAAAAAACCTATRCTAGAGTACTCACCGAAAATGTTAAATATGCACAATATGGGGCTAATGTGAGTATGTAGCCAGGGGATGGCATTATTTTCCATATTTCTGGTAAAAATCATGATAAAATTGATCTGAGTGTGGGGTATGGAAGAAAGTGTGGGAATCGGAAGAAAGTGTGGGAAATGGAAGAAAGTGTGGGAAATGGAAGAAAATGTGGGGTGACGATTTATAGCCTTTTATAAGGCATAAGAGCCTTGGACATCATTAAGCAAACGAAAAAGCACAAGAAAAGGAGTGTTTGGATGATGGGTTCCAATATTGCCGAACGTATTTGGACTTTTTATGCAATGTTAAATAGAACCTTAAATTCTAAAAAATACAAGATATTCTACTGAAAATTTCTTTGATGACAACATCGCATCATTAAGAGTGAATAAAGTTAGTGTGCTACCAAGATTTTTCGATACGTCTCGTTATAGCACTAAACATTTGAAAATGCGCGGAAAGAACCGATTTGATTGATGCCAGAATTAAAAAAACTTATGGAACTCGAATTACGTAAAAATACATGAGCAATTACTTTCCAGCATGTTTTAAAAGTAAACATTTCTATTATATTGTTGACTATTGGTGAAGAAAACTCGTATAATGATGAATTATGTTAGGACTTATATTTTTCGAAAACTTGGTAAATTTATACATAAGAGAATAGAGAAGTTGATATCATTAAGGGGATGTATTATTAAGTCTTAATTAAATAAAGTTTGTTTGTAATTTTAATTATTTTAAATGTTTTTAGATGTTTCAATTTTATGTCTGGATTTTAAATTTATAATGTACATAAATCAGAAAACAACACATCAGCTACCTAGATAAACTTTCTCAACACAATGACAATCTTTACATACTTTAGAAAAGACCATATCTGATTTTTATGGTAAATAACCAACTCAATAAAGAAATATACATGTTTCAATTTTTGTGTCCCCAAGTGTACACTTGGAATATAAAATTTGAAACATCTGGTAATTTTATATACAGTAGTTCCTGGTAAAAAGCATATTTTATAAGATCACGCCTCTTTAATATCACTGAAAAACAGGGGGTTCGCCACTTTAATTTTCATAAATGTGATATTAAAAGGGTAGATTTTTTTGACACAAAAATCAAAATTCCAAAGCCTTATTTTTGCTCACACTGACATATGTTGTTTCCCAGCACAAAACAAACAAAATGTTCTTCTCAGATTTCTAATTAATTGTCTTTTTTAATTTGCTAACTATACAATTTTCACTTTTCAAAATTTAAATTTTGATTTTATGACATTTTTAATTTTTGGGCAAATTATAAATTAAGCGTTTCGATAGAGAACTTTAATCAAAATTTTGAGAAGAAAATTTTGCTTAAAATTTCACTGCAAACAACATAAGCCAGGGCCAGGATATGTGTCCCCAAAAATCTTCGATTTTTTGTGTCCAAACACCCTGGCTCTATTAAAAAGTTTGTCAAAAACTCAAATGGCCCAAATGTCAACATACCCGTTTTCTACTTCGAAGAAATTATGATATGACGAACGTGGTTTTGACTAAATCCTCCCCAAATTTACTTTTTTCTAGAACCTTATTTTTTGGTTGCACAACATAGAAAGTGTTCTAAATTAGATATTTAAAGTCTTGATCTTGATCGAGATGCTTATTGAAAACATTCGATATTTTTCGATATTAAATAAAATGGGAAATTATGGTGAAATAGTCCTTTAACTTTAAATAAAGGATATTTCATTTTGTGAAAGTCAAATCACTTCAAACAACATCCATTATATATTCAGAAATAAGTTTCCGCATTCATTATTTATAATTTGACAAATTTATAGGGATTTGTTAGTATTTTTGAAAATTTTCATGGATCAAGAAATTACGAAATTCTAACGAAATACTAACAACATGTGCTGAAAACAACACAGAAATCATGGAAAATATTTAAAAATCGATATATCATATCGATTATACATTTCGAGATATCTGGTTCTAAATGGTTAAATACGCATTTGTAATAAATTGTATTTTATTTTTGACAAAAGGGCCGCAAGGCCCCCCTTTGGATAAAAATTAAAAATTTTAATTTAAAAAATTCCACCCATTTTTGTGGAAAATGCCAAAAATGTCAGAATGACGCCAAACGGACTTAACATCATTTTAAAACAATTTGTTATGCTCTATAAACCCCAAAATAACCCATTAAATTAAAAATTAACCCTTATATAAATTTTGAAAATGGGGGTGTGAATAGACTCAACTGTGTACTTAGAAGGTCTTGAGTGGAGTGAAGAGAAACCCTGTTGAAAATAATATTGGCACAAATTTTCGAAAATTTCCACAAAAACCTAATTCTCTAACAAAAAATTAATTCTCCCACTAGGGTTTAAAATTACCCGTACCCGGGTAATGGTTGAAACTTAGAGATATATGACACTTGGGTTATGATTAGGGCAACCCAAATAGTCACCTTAAAAACTAGGAAATAGTCACTTATAAAATCATCTTTTAGTGTGTTTAAGTTATTTATATTTTGCCTATAATTTATATAATATATGACTTTTAAGTTAAAAATTTCATGTAATAATTAGTTTTAAACGCCAGAAATATCCTAATATTATGAATTATAACCGTAAAACGAAATTATAAATTGTAGAGAGAAGGTGGCTGGCGCGGCCAAAGAAATAGGAGAATCCTGGTAGCAGCCGAGCGGGAGAATGAGCTCGGTAAAGATATGGCCGAGTTATAAATCATTGTAACTAATATGCCAATTAAAAAAAACATTAAAACAAAGAAATTTTAGAATTTTTTTATTTTTATGAATTAAAAACAGTAAACTTTGCTTTATGCTTATTATAAACAATAATTATGTTCCTTTTTATTTTGTAGATCGATACTTATGGTCACGGTTTAGATTTAGACGAGATTATATTTTCAAAAAGATAATCATTATTTATTTTACTTAATTATATTTGATACCTTGTAATGTTTTGCACAAAATTTGGAAATGTTGGATTTCCTCAAATATCCATCCGAATCATGAATAACATATGTGTTAGAACTGGTAATCTTACTAATTATACCGCTTTTATATTGTTATTTTAGTACATACCACAAATCATCCAAAATTAGACATCTATTCTAATATGTAAGTCAAAGTTAAATCACGATATCAAAAACAATGTTTCGGGTGTTTTGTCTAAAAACTTTAAATTCTGAAGTAAATTTCAACATTTCGCCAACAATTTAAAAGTGATCACACAACATTGATTTCCCATTTATAGCTAAATTTTTAACAAATTTATCACTCAAAAGATATTTTTGATTTCCAATGATTTGGTTGTATTTATATTCAAATAAATTTATTAAAATATTAAATATTTTTGAAAGACATACTTGAGATGTTAAAACATTATGCCCATATCCCAAATACAATCCTACCTTTAGACGTAGATGATTCATGTCCATATTCTAAGAGTTCCTTCATAAACTTTCTTTCGCCTGATTAACTTATTTTATAACATAATAAACAAAGTAACTTAATGTTTCTAATTTAAACTTTTTGGTAGTTATTTTTTGTTTTGTCCAAATTTCATCTCATATTCTATTTTATTGATGATTTAAATAACGAAGGTATATCCAAGGTTTATACACTTTTGTTGATTCTGCTCTGGATTTGCACCATATCGATAAAATTTAGGATCTTTTATAGACTAATTAGAGTGATTTCTTAATTAGCCCAAAGGCCCTTCTTTTATCGCGCCAATAGCTTGCATTGGGATTAAACATCTGAATGATTATTAAATATATAACTTGTTTATAAAACCATTTAATTTGTATAAGTCTTGTAATTATTGGATTAAAATATTTATTATATAGACATGCCAGTAATATTTCCATGTTTAATATTATATTTGGTATGAATATGGTCAATACAGGTCGTGTTTCAGCCTTTATAAAGATTAGAATGAAAATTAAAAATATTTATTCGTCATAGAAACATGACAGCATTTACCTTGAATGTTATTTTGTGTTTTATTCTTTAACGATATTTCGAAAAATTAATATTTTAATAATTTGATAGGTATTTATACATAATCTTTGCATAGTTTGAAATAACACAATATTTTTATGAATAATAGATTTGAGAGGTCTTATTTCATATTTTGGGCCGTTTTGAAACGATTTATGCAAATTTTCTTAACATTACAAAAATTATTTTCCATTTTTAGTGTGTTTAAGTCATTTATGAAAAATAGTCATTTTCAATATTCATGGGTAAGCCTCTTTGAAGGTTTTTACCATCCAAAAACGCGTATTCATAGCCTAAGAACCAACATATAAAATAGTACTTTAAGTCATTTGGGTTGCCCTAGTGATGACATAAAAAGATAACTAAAATATTAAATTTTAGAAAATACTTATGATCCCTCATAACATGGCGACATCGAACATCCTCGTTAGCGAGGCCAAGGTAACACTTGGGAACCTGAAAATGAACGACCTGAGAGCTGGTTGGAAGGTCCGACTCCAAGGAGAGCCAATGCCTAAAACCAAGGCTAACATGATTGACAGACTCGCAGTGGAGTTGACAAAGGGCAGAGACCTTAACAAGGAGCCAACAATGGCCCAGATTAAGATACGTTACAAGAAAATTGGGGTAGGAGCAGATGTGAGTAAACCCAAGAGCGAACTCTGGAAAGAGCTACTGATCCTAGAGATAAGAGAAGAGATCCAGGATCTAGACAAAGAGAAGGAGAAGAGCCGTTTCCTAGAGCGTAAGAGTGAGGGAGTAAGTCAAACTGCCCTACCAGCCAGCCAGAAGATCGAAGGGATGACCGGATCACAGAGAGTGACCGAGCCAACACACGAAGTTACTAAGGAGATTCCACGTTGGCAAGCAGAGCCAGTTGAAGATATCAAGCCAAGAACCGTTGAGACGCACACGGATAAGCTAAAGATAGCAAAGACCGTAACGGAGGAGGCGAAAGTGCAGATAACAGAATTCTGCCCAATCAAACAGCCCAAACCCTTCCTCCAGAGCCCGGGCACACCTGAAAGAACGTTCAAGGAATGGATGAACGAATTCAAGAATTACCTCATCGCCACAAAATTGGATGAAGAAAATGAAATTAGGAAATTAGCGATCCTAAAGGGATGCATGGGGACAGAAGCCACCCGTATAATGGAACTCATCGAAGCGCCGAAGAACAGTTTGGAAGACATCGAGTACGCAATGGATTCCTTCTTCAGACCACGTAGTTCCGTAGCCACCGCCCGAAGCAAGTTGCTTAACAGACGCCAAGGCGAGACCGAAACCGTAATCGCATACAGCCTTGTAATGAGAGAGCTGGTTTTCCAGTGCAAACTGGAGGACAAGGAAGATAGCCTATTCAGAGACATCTTCGTAAATGGGTTAAAGAACAAAAAGATACGAACCCAACTGTTAGAAGAGACACCGCGGACGTTTACCGAAACGATGATGACCGCACAAAGACTAGAGGGTGCAACAGAAGAAGTAAGCCCTACACCTAAGATAGTGCCACACACAGTGGTTAGACAATCAACGCCGCAAAAGGAGAATGTGGCTGAGGACAAAATTGAATGCGGTAGATGTGGATATACACACCCAGAAGGACGCCGTAATTGTGCTGCCACAGATAGGCGATGCACTAAATGCGATGGAATAGGACACTTCGCCAAGGTGTGCCGTAATAGGAACCGGCAGAATGTCGATAAAGACTGGCATAAGAAACCACGGAATTATGACCGTGATAGAAGGACGGACGAACAACGTTCGCGTAGCCAAAGAGGAATACGAGAATACGAACAGTATTCAGATTGCTATACTGATGACTCCTATTCGGAAGAGGAGCGAAAACATCGGGGAAGAAAACATCATAGGAATTATACCTACCACGATAAAGAGGAACGTGGAAGAGTCTATCGTGTAGTGGAAATTAAGGGCGTACATGTCGGATGTCTTGCTGACACAGGAGCAGATCTATCCTGTTTGTCGTACAAACTAGTCAGGAAGTATGGCTGGGAAAAGGACATGAAACCGAGTACGGTTAAGATAAAGAGTTTTGGAGGGTCCGTAGTAGACGTTTTGGGAGAACTAGAGACCATAGTACGTCATGAGAGACGCCAGAAACTCGTGAATTTCATCGTAGTAGAGAACGGGTCCAACATCCTATCCAGTGAGGAATGCACGGGGTTGGAGATACTACGATGGGTGCCCATAAATAAATATGGACATCCACGATTCATTAACTATTTTTCAAAGATAGAGTTCGACATACGTCTAAAGCCTGGAGCAGTCCCAGCAGCATCAAAAGAAAGACCTGTACCATTTTCCTTGCGTAAAGCAGTGGAAGATGAGATCGACAGATTAAGATACGAAGGAGTATTGATACCAGCCCGCCAGTCCGAATGGGCAAGCCCGATAGTTGTAGTACGCAAGAGCAGTGGAGCCGTGCGTATCTGTGGAGATTTTAGGAAATTAAATCAAGAAGTAGTTTCGGATAGGTATCCACTCCCCAATATAGAAGACCTCCTAGCAAACTTAGGAAGTAATAATCAGCTGTTCGCAAAGATTGACCTGCGTTCAGCATACCACCAGATCCCATTAACGAAGGGATCTCAGGAATTAACAACAATAGTAACTCATAAAGGTACCTTCCAGTATACAAAAATGCCATTCGGCATTAAATCGGCACCAGGAGCATTTCAAAGAATAATGACAGACATGCTAGGAGAGATGAAGGGGGTACATTGTTATCTAGATGACATCTTGGTGGCAGGGACCTCAAGAAGAATATTATTAGACCGTTATAATGCCGTATTAGAGAAACTCAATGCCAACAGAATTGAGATAAACCAGGAAAAGACCGTGTGYGCCGTTAGAGAAATCGAATGGTTAGGATACACCATTAGTGGAAATGGGTTGCAACCAACAACCGGAAAAGCCAGACAGATTAATGAACTGAAGGACCCGAAGAACATAAGACAATTGAGACAGGTCCTAGGAATTATCAACTATTACGGGAAATTTATCCCAGCATTAGCGGAGATTGCAACGCCGTTGCATAAACAGCTAGAAAAAGAAAGAAAATGGCAGTGGGGACCAACAGAACACGAGGCGTTAAATGAAATTAAAAGAGCAATTTCAAAAAGAGAAACGCTAGCATTATTTGAAACCAGTGACAAGTATAGAGTCATACTGAAGTGTGATGCCAGTGAGGCAGGAATGGGAGCTGTTCTTGAACAATAACAGCCCTCGGGACAAATGAAGCCAGTAGTGTACTGGTCGAGTACATTTAGGAAATATGAAAAGCATTACAGCATAAGCGAGAAAGAAGCACTCGCGTGTGTAGCTGCTATGCAAAGATTTAGGAAATTTTTGCTAGGAAGGCACTTCACATTGCAGACCGATCACAGAGCGTTGGAGACCTTATTATCTCAGAAGAGAGGTACTAAGAGCATAGCGCGAGTAGAGCGTTGGAGGGAAAAGGTTTCCTGTTTTGACTATGATGTAGAATACATCAAAGGAAGTTGCAATGAAATAGCTGATTGGCTTAGCAGATCAGCACAAGAGGTGAGGCATCAAGAAATACCACTACGAGAGGAGTACGTGGTCAATGAAATTGAAGAAACAGAGGTGGGCGGTATGAGGGCCTATCAAACAAAGATGCAGAACTTGACAGAAGTGATCAAGGAAGATAATTGGACTGAACAAAATAGAGCAGAGTACCCTGAGCATTACAGAGTACGAGAACGGCTAACGGTAACCAACGGCAATATATTCTACGATAATACGAGATACGTACCAGAACCCACAGGAAGGGGAGAAATTATCCATCAGGCGCATAAACTGCACCAAGGAATTACGCGTACTACAGCAAGAGTAGGAGAACTCTTTTGGTGGCCATGCTGGCGAAACGAAGTGAAGGACTTCATAGAGCAATGTCACGAATGCGAAAACAGTGATAGAACTAAGAAGACATATGAAGCCCCTTTGATCCCAGTACCCTTTACAGGGACTGTCTGGGATAAAATCGCGATAGACTTAAAGGGACCCCTAGATGTAGGCCCCTACAAATATTTGTTGGTAATAGTGGATTACCATAGCAAATGGACTGAAGTAATCGGTCTAACAGGAACGAGCAGTGCAATCATAATAGAAAAACTGAGACAGTTGTTCCTCAGTATGGCTACCCAGGATTGGTGGTCTCAGACAATGGCACGCAATTCGTGTCCAAAGAAACTAAGAAGTTTTTAAAGGACTGTGGAGTAAGACACAAGCCGGTTCCGCTTTATAATCCACGACAAAACGGTCTTGTGGAAAGAATGAATAGGTGTATAAGCGATAAACTTGAGGAGGCTAAACGGTTCAACTGGAACGTGAAGGAAACATTAGAAGAGTGGCTCATGAACTATAGAAGTACTCTGCATACGACTACCGGAGTGAGCCCATTTGAGGCGTTTTGTGGACGCAAGATGAGAAACGGGCTAACAAGGCTAGGTCCCCGTCCCCAGGAGGAGGGGAGGGAAAGAATTGATAGAGATAGGATTCGCGAAAAACAAGAGCGATCCAAGAAATATTTTGACGAGAAACATTGCGTCAGAGACAGAAGGTTCGATTTTGGTGAAATGGTCAGAGTGCGTGACCAACGTGGAAGATTCGGGCATCCCCGAAAATTGGTAAAAGCTGGTAGGACATCAGTGACCCTAGAGAATGGGAAGACTTACCCTCATCAAGATGTATGGGGAGGCTCAGTTTTAAGAAAGGGGATGTAGTGATGACATAAAAAGATAACTAAAATATTAAATTTTAGAAAATACTTATGATCCCTCATAACAAAAATAACATGTAACGCCAAATAAAATGAAACATCCAATTTTTTTGAAAATTAATGGCCAATTTTGAGAAATGTGTATATGTTAGTATTTAATTACGTCACCTTCACTTTCAAATAACATTTCCAATCTAGTATCCATTGACATAGCTAACCTTTTACAAGTTTCTTTACTAATCAACTTCCACTCTTTAATAATCTTTTCCTTAAGCTCATTTACCGAACTAAATGCTGGACGCCCTCTATAAACCCTGGAACTAAGTACACTCCAGAGATTTTCCATTGGATTCAAGTCAGGACTATTCGCCGGCCATTCTAGGAGGTCAACGCCTTGGTCTTTAAAAAATTTCCTAGAATAGCTTGATACATKACACGGCGCGTTGTCCTGCTGGAATATGAATCCATTTTTGGGGAATACGTCTTTAATTTGTGTGAAAACGTCATTTTCAAGCATTTTGCAGTACCGTTGGCTGTTAAGAGTGCCTTCTATGTGTATCATTGAAATAGGGCCAAATTGTGAAAAAGCCCCAAAAAACATTASAKWRTGTCGTCGCAAAGATCCTGAATGTAACCCTAAAAGGGTTACTCATGATTAGGGTTGTGCAAAATATTCCGTTTTTTACAAAATTTTATATGTTGTTTATCTTAAGCTACAAAATATAGAATAATTCAAATTTTTTATAGCATATTTTGCCACTTTAGGGAATATTTCACGACATTTACGGAATATTTTAGGGCATTTTTGGTTATAAAATATGTATTTTGGCAAAATGGAATATTTTGCACAACCCTACTCATGATCTACTCCTGGTTCACAGGAGGATCCCCCAAAGGGGTTGAGAAGTCGTGCTCTGGCGAGATTCCTGAGGAAAAGGAACCCAGAGCAGCGCTGCCTGAAGCCTTCCAAAGGAAGCTGCTGTAGAGCCTCCCGGAAAGAAGCAGGGATAAACCCCTAACCCTTGCGGGTTGATGGAATTCGGGATAGCCAATGGGCGGGCTGAAGTGGTCTAGCGTGAACTTCAATATTATATAATGATATATCTTGTCATCAAATATTCATATAATTTGGAATTGTTTAAACTTTATATTATCGCCAAATTTTCAGATATCAATGTTTCCCCTAAAATATATATTGCCGTGTATTTAATAAGTAAAACTCATTGATTATTCTTTATTATAAGAATGGAAATCATTATGGACAAGGTTATGTTGTAAAAAGTAAAAGACAGTTCCATGGGAAATTATTGCCCAGTTTGAGTTCTTGTTTAGTCAATATGTTTAAATATATTGAAATTATTATTTAAACAAACCAATAAAGAATATAAAATAATTGAGTTATTACCCCGAAGTTATTATATATTTATTTTAATCTTTATGTTTTATATTTTATTTAAATCCAGTTTCAAGATAAATATATAGTTAAAGTTAAACATTTACAAATAACTCAAAGATAATTAATATTATATCCGAACATTAATATAATTATTTATTCTTATTAAATTTGACCCAATTCAAGATTGATGTCTGTGTTACTGTCTTCCTCTTCAATTTATAATATTGTTCCAAACAGTCCTGAACAACTAAATTTAAACCTAACAAACCACGTGGCTTAATAAAATCAAACCTCCCCAAAGTTTTTTTAATATCGTATAAGTCGTCAATATATGTCTTCAATTTGTTTTTTAAATCCGTGTTTTGTTTCGTTGAATTACTTTCTGTATCAAACATATCCACATCATCGTTTAAAGTTATATCCTCATCGGTTATATGCTCTTCTTCCTCTAGATCAGGTATGCTATTAATAAAATCGGATTCAACTTTGTCTATATCCTTAAGAGTATAAAAAGAACCACTCAATGTTGAAAACATGTTCATTACTTCTATACTAACATTATCCAAATCTTGAAAATCCTGTTCCCGAAGCTCATCCGTACAATCCCCCATTTTCATAACAAGATCTCTGCTTTTTTCTAACAATCTTTTGTTCTTTATTTCATCAAACAATCCAGTTTTATATAAACAATTTTCAATAGTCGAGGGTTTAACTTCGTCCCAAGCCTGAACTACAAGTAAAACTCCGTTCTTTAGATCTATTTTGTTGTATTCGCCGGTATTCTCGTATTCATAGTAATACTGTTTGATTAGCTTCGATCTATATATAGACTTAAACGATTTGATAATTCCGGCATCCAATGGTTGGTAAAGTGATGTGGTACCAGGAGGGAGGAACTTCAGTTTAATGTTTTTTAATTTTAAATCAAAATTAATACAGTGTCCTGAAAAGTTGTCAAGTAAAAAAAGTACTTTCTTCTTAAATTTGCTATCTAGATCGATCATATATTCCGCAAAAATCTTACTGGTCATCCAGGCCGTTTTATTATGATAATATGAAATCATATTTGGGTATGAGAAATGCTTAAATGCCCTTGGTTTTTTCGCATGTCCGATTACTAAAGGCTTGAGTTTGTGACTTCCTGTTAGGTTAACACCAAAACACAGTGTTACTCTATTCTTACTGTTAGCGAATCCTTTGAAGTTCTTTGTCCCAAAACTCTTTGACGGGAGTAATTGGTAAAATAATGCGGTTTCATCAACATTATAAATTGATGATGCATCATAGTCCGCAATCAAATTACAAAGGTCATTTCTTTCTTCAATAAAATCGCCCGGATTTATACGTTTACAATCACCATAGGACTTTCTCATTGAAATTTTTGTCTTTTCTGAAATCCTTGAAACCATCCATTACTAAACACACATTTATGATAGTCTAATGTGCTAGCAATTTCTTTGGCTTTTATGCGTATTATTTCGGTGTTTATTGGAACGCTGTCTTTTTCTGCCTTTGTTATCCATAAAACAAGGCGCTGTTCTATCTCCTCGATTATACTATCACGGTTACCCACCACATCGTCTTCTTTACTCCTAACTAGTTCATCCTTGTGCCGAATCCAATAACCAATAGAAGATAAAGGTATTGATAGCTGCTTTGTGAGTACAAAGTGATTCTGTATCTGTTGATGAGATTTGGTTGGATGGTCGTGGGCATAATTCACAACGTCGAGTTTTTGATCAATGGAAAGCTTCGTATAAGATACTTCCCACAAAACACAGGAATTTTTTCGACATTTTATTTTACTTAAAATCGTTCGAAAAATATATATGTTGTTTCTCGTCGGATTTTAACATAAATGGCTAGTTGAAAATAATAATTTTTTATCTTCCCGAAGTATTTTTAAATTTTACGTTTTTAAATAAAAAATTCACAACTTTACGACAAAAATATCAAGAAAACTTTTGTAATTTTTAAAAATAAACCTTATTTTTGAATGAATGAGCTTAAAATCTATAAATAGGGATATATTTACATCTATAATAATCGAAATAAAAATTTTATCAAAATGTTAATTCCTGTGTTTTTTGTAAAATGTATAAGATTGTCTAGTCATTTAAGTTTAAGTTCTAAAATTTCAAAAATTACAACCTAGTTATGGCGAGATTTGGGTTTTGATTATTAATTACACTAGGCTATACGAATTTAGTATGTTTTAATAAGCCTGTTAGTCGATTTCCGACCTTGATAGGTGCGGCCATCTCATATCATCGGCGTTTTCCCAATCACATCATATGTAGTAATCATAAAGATTTTTAAAACATTGCACATACACCTGATACACTTTAAATAACATAGTGTGCTATATAGATTCGGTGGTTTATTTTAAGAGGGGTATTTGAGATTTTCAAAATAAAATGTTAAATTTGTAAAATTCGAGTGCTGATTACAATAACTACACAGGCCTATTCATCTAGTAATAGCCTATACAATCTTTATATACACTAATTTCGGCGCTTATTACACCATTCTTCGTGCATTATCAGATCGAGTGGAGACTTTCAAAGATTTCTACTTCCAACTTCTATAGACCTGAAATGAAAGTTATAAAGATATATGTGATCTTCTATAGCATATATAAATAAGGTATTTGTGACCTGATGGATAGTTATAACTGTGGTAAGTTCAAATGAGATTAAACCAAGTAAAGTTTAGTGGATTRTCAGATCGAGTGGAGACTTWYAWATCTTTATAACTTTCATTTCAGGTCTATAGAAGTTGGAAGTAGAAATCTTTGAAAGTCTCCACTCGATCTGATAATGCACGAAGAATGGTGTAATAAGCGCCGAAATTAGTGTATATAAAGATTGTATAGGCTATTACTAGATGAATAGGCCTGTGTAGTTATTGTAATCAGCACTCGAATTTTACAAATTTAACATTTTATTTTGAAAATCTCAAATACCCCTCTTAAAATAAACCACCGAATCTATATAGCACACTATGTTATTTAAAGTGTATCAGGTGTATGTGCAATGTTTTAAAAATCTTTATGATTACTACATATGATGTGATTGGGAAAACGCCGATGATATGAGATGGCCGCACCTATCAAGGTCGGAAATCGACTAACAGGCTTATTAAAACATACTAAATTCGTATAGCCTAGTGTAATCGTTCATAGAATTCCTGGAAATAAATAGGTAAATTCTCGTGAACTAAATTTCAAGTTTTAGTTATTCAACAWAGACCTAATTACGYAAATTATATAACYAWATCTTAATGTTTGCAATATTTGATATATGATATTTCTAAATTAGTAACTTCTATGCTCTATTGAGCGAAAAATTTTAAATAGACATCTCGAATTTTCCATAAAATCTTGCTAAAAACATAGTAACTAAAAAGAAAATTCAACTACAAAGCCAGGTTCCACTGTATTGTCTTTTCTACAAACCATCCTCTTTCTTCCCTTTCCTTTATTCTTATCCATCTTCATCTTCCGAATCTTCTTCGTGGTCATAGCTTTTCTTTTATTTGGCAGTTTTTAAGCTTATCTTCATATGCCTGCTTTATCTAAACGTTTCTTTTAGTTTTCTGTCTGTTCCTCTCTTCTTCTTTCATCTACTTCTTTTACTTTATCTGTGCTTTCCTTTTGATTTGTTTTGCTTTTCCTCTCCTCCTTTTGATTTCTCTAGTACTTTCTGTCTGGGTTGCTGCTGATGGTGGTGTCAATATTACTGTTGTTATGGCCCATTCTGTTGTCCTGGGTCTTGATATTGCTGTTTCTCGTTTCCAGGATTAAAATAAAATTGTATTTGATATCAACCGAATAACTCTATGTTTATTCATAGAAAGCGTTTATGTTTACATATTATTAAGACACATACCATGCTGTTTTAGCCATCATTTGAAGCCATTTTTAAATGTACATAAAAATACTATTCGTCAACAAACAATCAAAAGAAATGAGAATTAAACAGTTTATTTAAATAGATTAGATAATTTTTAACCATTAAAATTTGGCATAATATTTTTTAAAACCTTAAATTTCTGATTTTTGAAAAGTAACTTTTTACAAGATTCAAAAGCAAAAAAAACTTCATTTTTATTAGACCACTTTTATAAAAAATTAGCAAAGTACCATTTAACATGTTAATAACATATACCCGTGTTGATTTTTGCCAAAGCTCCTTTAAAATACCAGGATGCTGAAAGTGTTAAAGATTGTGAAGGAAATTTTGCAAATTCTTTGTATTCCCAAAATAAAAACCATAAACGAACAAATTATAAATTGTTTTTAAACTAAATTTCGTCTAATATATCGAATTTGTTTTGTGACATTTTCCAAACTCTAATTATAACCAGAAATTGGTAAAATATTCTACCGATTCATTGTATATGTTTAAAAATATCTATAAACACAGAAATATATTCTCAGGAAAATGTATCAATAAATTTCTCGCTAATATCAAATTTTTAAAATGAAAATGTTTTATATTTTAATTCAAATTAGGAATCAAGAAAATTAGATAAAATAAATATATAACTATTCCTAATCATTACTTTTATACGACAAACATTCTTTAAGTATTGGCATAGTATTTATCTAACATTCAAGTTATATATAAAATGAATCATATATTTTCCATTTTATCATTTAAATTCTTTTAATGTTTTCTTCAAATACTTGCTCATTTTAGGTGATGGATTTTCTAATAGACTGTGTGTTTATACAATTGTGCTTGTTCGGTTTGTAAGAAAACAACAAGCGTTTTAACCGATTCCTTTTTAGTTTTTCAAAAATTGATATTCGGACTTTTATTTTTATAATTTATGAAATGTGCTATAAGACCGAAGTATCTTCTTTAGAAGAAAAGGCGGGCGTAGATAGGCGCACTATACAACGATTTTATTCCATATTACATGGTAAAATCAGCGAACATTTATTAAATTTAAATGATTATAAACTCGGTGGTAATTTTCACGTTGTTGAAATTGACGAAACCCATCGGGGTCGTCGTTTTTGCGTTATTGGTATGGTGGATAATAACACCTGAAAAATTTCACTTCGGATTATTCAAAATAAACATATTTCAACAATTGATAATTTTGTTGAACATTTTTTGCATCCTAATACCGTTTTTGTATCCGATGGGGCATCTTTTTATGATAATATTAAGTTTAGATTACCAGAATTAATCGATCGCCACGAACGAGTTATTCATTCGGATTAT
>JASNJN010001526.1:0-13671 GCA_030180075.1 Mikrocytos mackini
TGATAAGATAATAAATATAATTAATGATTTCTGCGAATTTCGAAATTCGCAGAAATCATTAATTATATTTATTATCTTATYAAWCTTACTAWATTATTTATAAATGTTTAAATAATTTATAAGTTTGATAAGATAATAAATATAATTAATGATTTCTGCGAATTTCGAAATTTAATTGGTATTTTTATTTACTATTGAAAATCAATTTGTTATTTCCGTTTTAATGAATAACATTTCGTTGTCGAAGTCTTAAATATCTCCTGTTTATGTAGTCGTAGTCATTTAGTTTAATATCATTATCAAAAGAATATACATATGAAAGGACATCTTGTAATAGGCATAACCATATAAACAAGTCTCTTTCTAGTATATTTCGCGACTATAACCCTCAAGTTTCAATGATGTCTTTGTATTTCTATACAAAGAGAATCTTTGGTTGTACACCTAACTTATGAATCACCGGGTTGCATTATAACGAAGATTATATTGTGAGCAACGAGATAGCTATGTTCCATCACATCTAGTATGTGGCAAGAAGTTACTTGTATTAATATCACGTCCGATTGCTAAAAGAAGATGTTGTAAGTATATTCTAATATAGAGATCAGGGCGAAGGAGTAAACAACAAATCTGTTTTTAAAATTTTAAAAACTAAATTTTAATTTTGATGATCAAATTATCGTTAAATGCGGCTATTAAATCGGATTATCAAACAATATATGATTGATTATAAACGAACACAATCCATGTTTTAATCAATAAACGTTTAGGAGCCTATTTTATGCTTTTGAGGTTTATGGCCGCTTTTTTGTATGTTTTCGATACCATACCGACCGATTCCGACCCGATCGGGTCGGTCGGTCGGAAAGCGACACCTCTGGTTTATACACATTTAATTGGATTTCATTGTTTTTAGTATAAACATAAATTCTTATATTAATTTAAAGTTGCCTGATTATTTTATCTTATTTTAATTAACATCTCATATATAATTTTCTTTAATTACATCATAATAAATATATTATTGTATAAAATCATTAACTTTTCTTGACATAATATTTAATATTATGGAATAGCTAAAAGAGCTTAGTATAAAAGGTAAGAATTGCATTTTACATAATTTTATTTTATCGGCAGTATTTGGTTTAGATTCGAAATAATCAGTTCATAAAATGCTATTTGTCATAATAGTTGTCAACAGTCATCGAATGCTTCTGAATAGCTCGAATTGATTTGAGAAACATAGCATGAATATACATGTGTTAATGTAATTATACCGTTTTAACAATATTTATAACCGTGTAATATAATTTGGAATAAATAATCAAATTACTTATTGTTTGTTTATCACATGTTTATAAATAAATACATTTATATTTTTGAATTTTAAATCAACATCTTAATTAGCATCAAATCTTTAAAATATCTAAATAGAGATAATTACGATTTTATTGATACTATGTTTAGATATGTATTTAGTAGAACTAAAGATGTATTGCCTAGCTGGCAAATATTCTTAAAACGTGACAAGCGTTGGATTTTAAATTAGTAATATATAATTAATCTTATATGATTTTTAATTTAAAAATTTCCTGGGTATAAAACATAAAAATGATTTAATATAACCAGCGATTGTTTGAAATTAAAAGGCTCAAAAATTTTGCCATATAATTTTCAAACATTTATTAACATGGTGCTAATGTTTCCTAATAAATGACATATAAGCGAACATTTAATTTAAAATGTTCTTAATTAGGTAAATTTATTTAATTTCATTTATAAATGTTAATGCTAGCCCTTATCATTCATTTGATTGATTTATAATAATATTATTAGATCATATTTAAGAAGTGTGGAATTAAACCGATTTTTTAAAAATAAAATTGTTTTAAAAGAACATTTATTCGGTTTTAAAAGCTCTAGGTGTATATATACTTCAACAACATATATAATCAATTTTATACAAACTCATATAAGGTTTATTATCCGGATAGTTTCCTTGAAAAGTATATTTTATTACTATATTTTGGCCGAAGCACGTTTTTGGTGCAAAATAAGCAAACACGTCTTTTTAAGCATTTCTATCTCGTTCAGAAGCACTCTAAATACATTTTAATACTAAAAATGACGTTGCTGGGCTATAAGGTTAAATATAAGTAAAAATAATTTTCAGCATTTTGGCTGCCCTACAAATAAGTCGGGTTTCCATCATTTTCCATATAGGTTATTGATCTAGAATTAACCTAAGTTTTTACACTCTTATCTACATATTTACCTTTTTCACTTAATTTCATCGCTTAGCCAAACATTTTCCAGAGGTGACCTTGTTGGTGATTTGTATCACTAATGTATCATGTTTTGAGTCAATTTTTAGAAATCTGTGTGGAATTTACGGCCACCCATACCAAACATGGGTAACCGTTTCTATATTGTTTAAACCAGAGTTGAGAATTTCCGACCCGAACGGGTCGGGTTCGGGCGGAAGAAGGTAAAAAAACGCTAAAAACTCTCACATGGATGCACTTTTAAAAATATGCCCAATTTTACTAATTTACGCTAGATATTTGCGTAATTTTATTTTTCAAATAGTTAATTTACCCTGATATTAGATTATATGATGAAAACAGGCTAAAACAAATAATTTTTGAGTTTTGTTTCGTTATTTTTGAATATCATAAATTTGGGGGAATTAATTTTTTGGTAGAAAAATTCTTACAAATTTCCTACCCGACCCGCCCGACCCGAAGGCGGGGCGGGTCGGGTCGGGTCGGGTTCTGGATTTAGGCAAAATTCTCAACTCTGGTTTAAACATTATTTGTGTTGTTTTAATACCCATTGATGATTTTTAGCGTTATCTGATGTTTTTCCTTTGTCCCAGAGAAAGGGATGTTTTTACAGCTGCTATTTCTAGGATGGGCGTTGAAGTCAAATATAAGAACATTCTCATGAATAAAGTTTTATGTTGTCTGGTAAAATTGGTATTTGTTTTTAAATTTCATTTTTCGGCTTAGGATCTCATAAGTTCTAGCGTTCCCATTTTGCATAATTTATACTGCATTCTCTTCATAAAAACCGCTCGCTGAATAAGCTTTATAAATGGCAATTTTGTACAAAATGTCATTTTCAAAATGTGAAAATGCTAATTCGAAAGTGCTGATTTGGGTTGCCCTAGTCATAACATTGAGATAAAATATTTTTATTAAGTTGTTTTGTGTATCTACACTAAGTGGCTTTAACAGAATATTCTCTTACATTCTAAGCGTGTATTGTAATATGGAATGGATTGTGGTGGAATGAATTGTTCAATGGAAAGTGTTTAAAGGTTTAACAGGGAGTTTTTGCTTTAGAATTAAAAATTTAAATGAAAATTTAATTTTTCAAAAATTATGGTACCCCCACCGCGCATCGCACAAGTCCCTATTTATGGAGGTGAAAGCGACGAGGTCACGATCACCAGAGTGACAAGTCGCTCAGATCCCTCTACGCCTGTAAAACGGTATGTAACCCAGTCCCGGACTAGCCCCGCCCCGGCGGAGTCTAAAGAGCTAGACAGGGGTCCAAACTGGACTTATCCCCTCATTTACGCTATAAACACGAAGCCGAGAGGCTTACGAAAAGAGGAGGGGACGGGATTTAATTCAAAATGGGCTGGCCACAAGCCGGGAAAACCGCCCAATAGGGGGTCTAACCCGCGAATTCCGAACACCACGAAAGGTTTGGGAAGATCGTCACCATGTCTCTTCAAGGCTGGACGACAACCAAGAGTGGGAAATGGTAAGGACACCAAGGTGACTCCCAACAAAGGGTACCAAAAGTAACCTCAATTGCGCCCAAGGGGGCAAGTCTAGGTTCCAAAGATCCTGAATGTGTTCCTGAAAGGCTGACTCAGGATCTATGCCTGGTTTACATGCAGGGACAACAAAGAGGTGAGGAAGCGGGAGTTTTTTAGAAACCAAGGAGAAGAGTCCCAGGGATGTTCTCCCCGAAGCCCTTCACAACAAGTTGTTGGAAATCTTCGGGGGACAGAAATGGCGTAAAACCCTGGCCTTAAGTGAACATTAGGAATTCGAGGGTAGCCAAGGAAGGCTGATGTGGCCATGCCATTAAGGTTTTTTTTTGGTAAACAAGGAAATATTAAATAAATTAATTATTGTTTCCCCTATTCAAACTAACTTACCTACTCGTAAACAAAAGACAAATGTAAACAAATAAGTTTCTTATAAACCTCGAATAAAATCATGCACAAAGACAAAGTCTATTTATCCTAAAGCATGTTCTATTAATTTAACATCGCGATTCCTTCACTAAAACTTTCAAACTCACATTTTAAACAAGCATCAGCCCCGTTTTATATAATARTGTTTATATCATTTCGTGGTTGTTTGTATTRRTYWACAGACGACCACAATGAAAGGGAGTTTAGAAGCTGAAAAGCCTATGCATGCGCCATAAATAAATCGATGCAAGTTAAAGGCTTACTGCAGCATAAACAATACTTTATAAGTGAATAATTGACAAACCCTAACGTAGGGAACATTTGTTGATCAATACAAACAACCACGAAATGATATAAACACTATTATATAAAACGGGGCTGATGCTTGTTTAAAATGTGAGTTGAAAGTTTTAGTGAAGGAATCGCTATGTTAAATTAATAGAACATGCTTTAGGATAAATAGACTTTGTCTTTGTGCATGATTTTATTCGAGGTTTATAAGAAACTTATTTGTTTACATTTGTCTTTTGTTTACGAGTAGGTAAGTTAGTTTGAATAGGGAAAATAATAATTAATTTATTTAATATTTCCTTGTTTACCAAAAAAAAATGTTGGAATTGTGGGGGTTTTGGCGCACATGAATGCTATAAAATTTTTAAAGATTCTCTCATGTCTTTTAAACTTTCGTTGCATTTCCATATTATAGCCATGATTGGTGATGGCTGCAATCATGTGTGAGCTAAAGCCAGAAAATTATCTTGTCCACATATCATATGCCTTGCCCAATCCATAAATCTCACCATCATTGACACAATTTATGATTCTAACAAAATCAAAGTTATATTTTAGAAAACGAAGATCAAAATTTAGACTGCATGTTTTTATTTCCTATAATTTCGACAGATTTCCCGTAATTTTATCAAATTTCCCACGTTTATAATTTAGCTGGAATTAAATCTGTTAAAATTATCCTGTTTGCCAAAATTTTTTTGCAACGCAGAAAATTTAAATTTGAATTAAAAAACCAGTCGATTTTTATGGAATTGTAAATTTCTGAGCAAAATAAAAAATTTAACATTTTTCAAAAATTAATTTCCTAATAAAAAATTATGAAAATCAAATTTTTTTTCGTGATAAACAACGGTTTTATGACCAAATAAAAATGTTTGGGAAAATTTTATTTTTTATTTTTCAAGGGGTGCATCAGGTGAATTTCATAGAAAGTCGAGCCATAAAATACAAATTTTTGCCGGAAATTTTATTTTTATTTTTAGTAAGCGTATTTTCGAGAGATCTACAAATAGATACCTATAATAAATTTTATGGATTTTCTAGTCGAGTTAAAATCGAAAAATTTAAAATTTGGGTTAAAATTCAACTTTTTTGGGACATCAATATATCGAAATTTTTTTCAAAATTGTTTTATCATTAATATTTCGACCGTTAAAAGCCGTAAAAAATATTTCAGAAAAATTTTTGGAGCCGACTTTTTGGTCTAAAATAAAAAATTTGAGTTCAAAAAATGGGAAATTTGTTTTTGATCAAAATATATGATTAAATACTAT
Source organism: Mikrocytos mackini (assembly GCA_030180075.1). Lineage (NCBI taxonomy): Eukaryota > Endomyxa > Ascetosporea > Mikrocytida > Mikrocytiidae > Mikrocytos > Mikrocytos mackini. Next base: position 5,782 of record JASNJN010001526.1, read on the forward strand.
AAATATCAGAATAATATGTTACTTGAATAATAAAAAAATGTTAAATTTTTTAAAAAATCTCATACCCTCCAACAAACAAGGTGAGACCTTGCAGGACAGGGAAAAGGGGCATAAAGACGTACCAAGCTCTGCGTCAATGCCTTCTCTCCCGAATAAGCCTAAAACAGCGGCTGCAAGGGGAGGGGTTGAGGTAGCACCTATGGAAATGGTCAAGGCTACGACTGCGAAGCCCGAAGTGCCAATCCAAAGGAGCAATGCTGACAGGGTACCCGAAAGGGCGGATAAAGCCGCGACCAACAGCCGCCAAAGCGAAGGGTCGCCCGGAATAAACGCACAAATCCAACCGTGTAACAAATTTAAACGCAAACGGTTCGTCACTAACAGAGACGGACTTGTTGTGCCTGTTCCCAGTCCTAAACCCAAAAAGGCTAATAAGAAGGGTGTTAACAGGTTTAAACCCAAATTAAATCTTATAACCAAGTGGACCGACAAAACCCAGCAGAAGAGCACGAGCACTTCTAAAACACAAATTGCTGATTATACCGTAAAAACTGGCAAGCTAGACATCATCAGTGACGTCGTCGAAATCTTGCAAATTTTTCAAATTTAAAATTTAATTTCTCAAAAATTTCGAAGATGCCAAAAAAGACAACTACAAAGAAGCCCGTGGCCCAAACGGCACCAGAGGCACAGGGGAGCAAGCCCCTAACAGCCCAGATGAAGCCAGAGGGTCCACATCAACCTGAAACACCAGTCACTACTCCCAAGGAAGAAGAGCCACAGGAACGAGGCTCAACAGAACCAACCCCAACAGACTCTGTTGAAAAGAGTGAGGGGACAGCCAGCAGGGACGAGGAAAAGACACATACCCCGAAAACGGCAGAAATAGAAACGGACACTTCGTCCCAACTCCCAAGAGAGAAAGAGATCTCTCCAGCAGAACAGGAAAATCTATTCGAAGCGGCAATGAAGAGACTGGAGGCGAAAGAGGTCGCAACCAAAAGACACATCGCTCACTTGAGCGACGGTCAAAAATGGGATATGATCGCGAACGCCCCAGACTTAGCACAGAAGGAAACCAAAGAGAACAAAACAGGGAACCCTCAAAACGAAGTAGAAAAACTCCTCGAAGATTCCCATAAAGATGAGACACGAGCAATGGATCTAACAATTATCCATGCAATAATGGGAAACCCTACAAACTGGCTTACAATCGCAAGTTTAAAACGGTCAGAGGCAAAGACCTTAGTCCGAAAACTCGTGAAAGAAGCAGGGGAAAGCACAGAGATCTCAGCAACCGCAATAGACCGGGTACTTGGGCTGCTTGACTACCCATCCAGAATAAAGTGCCTACACTTGCCGGCACAAGAATGGATGGCCAAGCTCCTAGCACAAGAAGTGCCACATCTGGTAATACGGATGATGCTGGGACTCTTTCATTCCAAAACAGTAAGGAAGCTTTATGGACAGATAAGCGGAGGGCTACTAGTAAACTTCATAGAACACTGGTACAGGAGCATCCGGAAGCAAAAGGACAACCCTTTAGCCCAACCAAAGGATGAAAAATCGCTGTACTGGTGGAAAAGGAAGGCTTTTAAAACAGTCAATGCACTGTCTAAAGCAGACACATGGTACCTTGTCCCAATCTTTACAAAGAAAACAGTCTCGGAACACAATGAAAAGGGAGAAGACATAGCGAAATACATTACATTCCCAATCCCAGAGAAAAAGGAAAAGCAGGAAGTAAGTACACCGCTGAAGAAAGCAAAGGTAACGACACCAGAAATCCAAATGATTCCAAAAGTTACCAAAGAACCAGCAAAGCCGGATCTAAAGAATGTCAACTTCCAAAAGAGAATAGTAGTGATAAAGGAGACATTACAAGGAGCAAGACTGGTGGAAAAAGGAGCGTTCGAGAAATTAAATGACGTAATTGTCAGCCTTCCCGTGGACAAAAAACTCCAAGAAGTTAATGTATTTACCCAAAAAGAGTCGAATACAAAAATTGGAAACGACAGTGACGAGAAACTTCTCAAACAAAAGAGGAATTAACATTCGACGTTTTTTGTTTATAATTTCATATAAATGTATTGGTTTGTTTATAAGATCATATTATATCACTTTGCCCAGCTTTTTGTATTATAAACACATATTTATAATATTGCTTAAATATTTTATATATTCCAAAGTTAAATTTACAAAAAATGAAATTTGTTGATTCTAAATCATAGGGATCGTATAAGTATATTAAACTGATTGTATATTGAATATAAATATATATATGTTTTCTCGATATCGGTGAAATGTATTAAGAGTTTTTCAAACCTCGTGGGTTCATATTCTTTGGAAAGAAGCTATTTTAAAAACCACAGGAAACAAAAAACGTCATTTTAAATTGTAATCAACGTATACATGTTCAATAAAATCACAGCCATAATAACTCAAGCTTGCATATTACAGGAATGCCATACATATCTTTTGAAAAATAAAAATTTTGTTGTAAAACAAATCTTCCCATATCTAGCTCCATGGGAACCTACAACTCTAAAAAGCACCATAATGTTCCAATCTGTTTCTTTTACAAACGATGGTGGTTTAGATATACCAACGTCTTCACTAAAATCTCTAACGAGCATGACCAATAACATTTCTCCAATACAACGGCCATTTACAAGTAAAATTAAAGATAGAAGTGACGATACGTGTATAGGAAGCTTCTGACTTGTTTAATTTGCACCAACTGCTTTATACTGCCACAGAATGATATTATCCGATTATAACGTAGAAGGAATATAACAAGTATAAGAAGTAACTGTTCTATTATTTACACACAATAGACCAATAGGCTTGATATAACAAAACATTTAGTATTAGCTTTTTATACACCTATAAGGTCGAGGATGTTTTAATAGTACAGTATAATAAATTCGTTGGGGAAATTGATAAAACTACATGTTTAAAATATGTTGTTACATTATAGGGAACTTAAAAATTATTATTAGTGGGTTAATTAATTGATAACATTATGACGTTTTAAATTTAGTTTTTTATTATATTATTTATTTTAGTTGTTTAAAATCCTCATCGTAGTTCACATTTTATTTAAACATCGATTATAAATAACTGTGTGTTTATATCTCCTTTGTTTTTGTCTTAATTATACTTACAATCAAATATGTGATCTACAAATTTTATATTTACCACTAATCTTCCATATTATGGTTAAAGCTTTATTTGTATTTTATTCCAATTGACTCGTTGTTATTATAAGATATTTTCATATAAGCACCACATATTTAATCCCAGCATTTTTGAATTTGAAGTGATGGGTGCGTATAACCATAGAAACAAATATAGTTTCGTAGTAATATTTTCTTATTTCTATGTAAAGAAGAAGTCCAAAATCACATTTATCAAAAGTTTCTGATTTGACAGTGCTATTCGTGATGTATTACCATACAAATTACATGGCGCAAGTAGAATATCCTAACATACATACCTTTCTTGTTCATTGACGATGATATCAACATAAATTATCGGTTTAATCATTGGTGTATTCTCTTCGTAAGATTTTCGCTTCCTATTTGTATCCTACTTGGTTGTAAGCTGTAATATATGGAATTTGCATCTTATGATACTGTGTATTTATATGAATAGATTGCGAAGGGCTGTGAAAAAAGTTATACCTATGTTTTGTTCTTTTATAAAATTAAAATTTCAAAATAGAAATGATGAATCCACAATAGAAGTTTACACTTCATGGAAAACAACAAAACTCGCCCAAAACATCCAACAGCTGGTATACACTCCAATATATAATAAACAGGTTAATTGAATAGATACACAAGATAATACAGACACAGCTCTAAAAGGTGAGGAAACAACATGAAACATTATAGTTTTATTAACTTTATACACACTGTAAACAATCCAAAAACTAACCATAAATAATATGTGGCTTATTAACTTTGGGGCAATTATTTAAAGAGATAGAGAGACTATAACATGAATTCGTGGAAATTCATTATATATCATTTATTAACAACTCTATTTCTTCGAATATCACTTTGTAAATAGGCAACATATCTATTTATTCACAATACATTCCAAAACAATATAATGGAAATCGAAATAAAAGATAAAGATTCAAATTCAATAACCAAAGGCAATCAACACTCTATTCTAGACAACTCTGAGTTTTATCAACACTAACAAAGATACAGTAAAATCCCGTTAAAACAACTAAGTTGTAACGAACATTGTCGATTGTTATATGCGGATTATTGTTATATCCGAATCGGGTATAATTAAATACGTTAATTTAGATGAAAATTATATGTAATTTATCCCTATACATTAATGTTTAGCCATAAATGATTTTCCAGATATTTTTAAACTGGAAATATTTAAGGCGGACATGGGTGTGCCTGATCTGATCAAGTCAGGCTCTTGGGGAGATGATCGTCAAATCACCAAAACTCTCAACAGATCACAAAGACCAAAATTATTGTCAATATAACTCTTTAAACTTAGTGCATTCATTTTAAGCTTTATACAAATTGAATAAGCTATGATCAGAAGGATATTTCAGCTTGGTTGTAGTCGAAATTTAAATTCTAGCAGTTTCATAGTACTATTTGATCAAAAATTTTAATAGTAAAAATATTACAAGGTAGGCGCGAACCATCTAGGCATTTAAAATTTTATAGATGATATTTTTCAATATGATAAACATGATTTTTATAAAATACCCTTTACATGGGAAGTATTTAAGAGCTAAATTGTATAAATTATTATATTGTGGTACATAATATTTAAACTTCACCCATATCGTAAAAATCATATCATAATACCCCCATTTACTGTAGATTAACTGAACTGTGCTCTTGATAATCGGTTACAACAAAATTTATTTCGGAAAATAGTAAAACTCAAATATAACTTTTCTATATATCGATTATCGAAAATACCGAATTATTGAAAAATCATCTATTTTTGATAACTGATAATGTCGAGATTGATAATTTAAATGTCTATAACCAACCCATCCGATTCGTGTCAGATTCAGAAACCATCGAAAATTCACATCTTGATTTAAAAGTTATTATCAAAGAAATGTTATTCAAATACCAAAATGTTTTAATAGCTTCGTCTGGTATCAATAGTTAGTAATTTTATATAGAAATACATTGCAATTATAACATCGAGACATATATATTTAAGAATAAACCAATAAATATCTAGATTAATATATAATTAGAGTTTCTAATTCCGGGGAATGGGTTTCTCGAATCAGGGGAATTGGAATTTTTAACATCAAATTTTCCTGATTTCCATGGAATAAGGGAATAAAATGCGTTACTCGATTCTCGATAAATTAGAAGTTCAAGAAAATGGAAACTCTAATATAGTAGATGGGCGGCTTACCCTCATATTAATGTAAAAGTTGAGATCAATCCTAAATTTGAAATATGATCGGGAATAAACATAATTGGTCAGTCCATACCACAATGCTTAATCCACATGGTTAAACATGTAAAAACCGCCAAAATCCAACAAGTTCAAAATTTCCAATTTTGCAGTAGATTTATAAGGTTTCGCTAAATTTTGGTTTACATATACTCGATTATTTAATATTCAAGGAACATTTTATTTATTATTTTCCTGGATTATATATTATTATTGTTTGAAGACAAAATGCATATATTTTTATTTTTTCCAAATCATTTTTCAAAGTTTTTTAAAAGGTTTAAAGCTGGTTAAAATATCACGATCAAAATGTTATGCCAAGGGTTTAAAATGGTGGGAGCGAAGAATTTTAAAATGTATTTTTATATAAGTATATTATCATGAAAATATTTGGAATTTAGATGATAACCTCGATTTATCTAAATATCAATTTCAGTACTTTTATTTGATGAAATACCTCCAAATACAGCTTAAAAATCAATTACATATTACCAATTAAATGAAAATGGTTTTCTGGAAAAATTAAAAAACGTTGAAATATTATGAAATTTTTTATTAATTTTCGAGAAATGAATATAAAGTATACAGTAATGTTAAATATGCACATACGATCATTTTGAGGATGTTTATGAGTTGTTGTTTTCTATATTCGCTGATTAATGCCATTGCTCTTGACCCGTCATTTAAAACCCTAGTTATATCAACGGAATAATACAAACCCTACTCCGCATAATTTACTTTCGTTACTATGGTTACGGTTACTTGGGCAATACACACTAGATTATCCAATACATTTCTCCTACATTAGTGTTTTCTAATAATATTGCCAATAGTGTGTCGATTTCCCATATTTTGGAATTCCGCGCGAATTTTCCAGGGGCAAAAATAATTTTGTTATGGATCTCCTATCTAAATCACCTCCAGATACCCATTTCCTGTTATTTAATCAATATCAAATAAAATAAAGTTTGAATTTCTGAAAATGAAGCATTTGTGTTAAATAAATTAAATTTCAAACTTCGGAAATTTCCCACCATCCCGTCTCGCGAACACACTAATTGCCAATGGTATGGACATGTTTGATTTGGGGTTATTCTACTATGAGTTTAATTATTAACTGCAAGATATTTTTAAAATGGTATAATACTCTAAACAAATTCATACTAAACATAATCTGATATAAAACTTTAGAAGCTCCCGTAACGATACTATATCCCTGTATTTATTATTTAGTTTTTATATCCTAGTTATCATGGGTATATTAGTTACACGATAGGATTGATTGTTCTGTCTGTAGGTTTGTGTAGCATTTTAGTTAATAACCATTTATCATAAATATATTTATGTATTATTTAGTAGAAGATCATATTGTAATTTTTAAACTATAGTCACGGAAGTAGTGTTTGCAAAACCGTTAACCGAAAAATCCGGACACCTAATATTGTTCAAGCAAATGGTACCCGGTTTTTGTAATTTCAAGATTTAATTTATAAAACGATTAACTGAAAGATTTCGAATATCTAATAGTCCATGAAAAACGAATACCGTTTATATGTCATCGGGATAAATATTTTGGGCCTCAACTTCATTTTCCTTGAAAAAATTGCATTTTTCCTGAAATTCTTACAATTTCCCTAAAATTATTTTGTTTTGAATAACTAATTACAGAATTTTACATGTTGTGGTTTGAAATTTATACCATATATGTGCAGGATGATTATTTAACTGAAAATATAGTTTTTTCTTGGAACTTCTGTTTGTTTTTGCACTAATTTATAAAGTAATGAAAATATCTAGACCTGATTTTGTCAAAGTGTTATTGGCAATTTTTGAAAAACCATCATAATTAATCTAAAAATAAATATAATTGAATTGGCGGATAAATTCAACTTGAAAATTTTGTTAATACAATTTATAAAATTAAAAAACGGAAAAAAATTAGGAAAAGTGTAAGAATTTCAGGAAAAATGCAACTTTTTCAGGCAAAATGAATTTCAATCAATATTTTGTTTATATAAAATTTTGAAAAATAAACCTATGTGATATATATTAAATCAATACTTCTAATTCTAGATAAACAAAGGTTGTTTTGGGTAGTATTTATGTCTTATTTTACAGATAAGCAAAATAAAATTTTTTGTATCTGACTATTTGGAATAGTTCCGGTATCCGATTCAAAATTATTCGATGCCGGATATATGATCGAAACGGTTTATTGCAAATCCTACGCGAAAGTTTTCAATATAACAAGAACTTTTATCGAAACCCGGTGTCACTCAACTTGAGCTTGTCACCTAGGTGCCTGTTGGCGATTACCTCATTCTCTATTTGTAGAACTACGGTGTCGTGCCTTTCCTTCAGGAGTGTGAAGGTACAGCTTGATATTCGCCTAGTCAATGAGTAACAGCTTCGTTGGTCGGT
>JASNJN010001546.1:0-13819 GCA_030180075.1 Mikrocytos mackini
TAACCGTAATGAACTGCGGAAAACAGCTACAAGTGAGTGTATCTCCACTGAWRAACAAACATGACTACACCATTCACACATTTACTTCTGTTCACAAAGCCCAGAAACTTTTAAAAGGTATGATTAATGACGGGTTATATTATTTGACAAAAAGTTCTGGGACAAAAAAAAACAAATATGGACCATCTGATTACTTTCGATGTAATCATGTAGATGAAAATGGAGTTAAAAATACAGCTCTTTTCTTCTACTACAAGTATATTCTAAATCGGGGGTGACAAAGATAATTTCTTATACTAATCATAAGCACAAGGTTAATCTGGATAGAATTAGGCTTCCCAAATCTTTTGTGAATGATATGATGACATCTTTCACTCATGGGGTGTCTTTGGATTCGATTTTTTCAAAAGTTACGAAATATGACGGATCTTCTAGTATATCAAAACAGCATGCAATAACAAAGAATTACTTACGTGCTCTTAGAAATATATGCAATAAAAGATTTCGTTTCTCCGATAACGACATGGATAACACGTATTTATATTTAGAATTCTTACAATCCACATCCAAGATTACACATTTCGTCTTTAAAGCAAAAGATATAAATATAATAGGATATTCCGATTTAAAAGAGCATTTTATCCTAGCATATCAGACAACATTCCAATACCAATCTTTCAGAGAAGAGAAATCCAAGCATATCATGGTAGATTCTACTCACTCTACCAATGTATACGGTCACAAACTTATTACTTTTTCAGTATTGACGCGTAAACAACGGTTTTTACCTGTACTCTTTATTATAACCTCCAGTGATTCTAAGAAAATCGTCAAATATGTTCTCTCCATTTTAACGATAGAGATCTACTGCCAAGAACTCCCTGTTATCTTATGAGTGATATGTCACGCATATATATTAACAGTTGGAAGGCTATAATGAATAGTGAAATGTCTTGGTTTTATTGCTTCTACCATTTTAAAATCGCTATAGAAAAGAATATACACTTACGAATAAAGGATGATGCGCACAAGGAGAAGACATGTAAAATGTTTAACAAACTCAACAAAATTACGAATAGAACCGACTTCCAACGTGCATACACTCGTTTCAAAAAATATATAGAAGTTCACAGTGAATCCTTTTACAATTAATTCGAAAACACATATGGGGGATGTGTTGAAAGGTGGGCCATGTTTAGTAGAAAACATCTAGAAGTTAATACTAACAATTTCCTTGAAAGTTACCACAAAACAATTAAACGGGAATTTTGGGATGGGAGGTCAAACCATAGACTTGATGCGTTGATAAATGCCCTTACCAAATATGATAACAAAAGACATTTATACAATACTCTTGCACAGGTATCGTCAAACAAGGAATACATAGGTTACAGAGAGTCAAAAGCCATTGAAAAGCACAAATTGTCTATTAAGTTAGATGAGGGAAAATTTAAAAAGAGAGGCATCAAATGGTATTATAAGAAGTACATCATCTCTCCGGGAGTTGCAGCAACTGTGATAAAGACCGCCGATTCCTATGTCCATTTTGCAAAATTTGTAAAGAGCGATTTATATGTACATGTCCAGTTTGGGAGCTGAAAAAACAAATGTGTAAGCATGTGCACAAGGTAAACACACTTACTAACTCAATAAATAACAAGTTAAGTGGTGGTTTGGCTGAAGCGAAAACGGAATTGAAGCATATAAACGTAAAGAATTCAACAATATTGCGAACATTTCATCATAAATCCAATAATCCTTACGTCCATGACAAATCGAATAATCGGCTTAATAATAATACTATGATTGAAACAAACTGTAAATTGGATACTGCTGAACACCATATAATCAAAAAGAGCCATCATATAACTTCAAAATGTGTCAACACCGATATAATAGAGGGAAATGGGTAGGATTACGGTTGGTAATCATGGTAGTATACATATTGGTACATCTTTATAAAGGGTGTCTAGCAGGGCAAAGCCCTGCTAGACACCCCGCACAAACAAACTTTTCATATAAAATAGGAAGGCACATTTGATTTTTTAAACTTATTTTTTTAATTTATTCATTACAATCACTTTTATTCATTTAATTTATAATTTGTCTAGTTCTTTAATCGTTATATTGCCCATGTCAAGATTTTGTTATGTTTTTTCAATTTTAAAAATTTAAATGTATTGTGAAACTTGCTGCCTTGAATTCAGAACCCAGAAAGGTCTAAATATACACCGAACACGTCTTCATTACACAAACAATCTCGAACTTCATACTTGTAGTTTATGTGTTGATACATCCCTAGATATATTAACAATTCATTTACTAGGTAATATTCCATAGATGTAAAGGCTATGAAATGACAGGACGGTTATTTTGATGTCTATCAAAGCAATATTACTCTTAATACATTTAAATATGTGCTAACCTTAATTAATGGCTAAATAATGTACATAATATATTGACTCTCATAATACTACGAGCTGTTATAAGATATCTAAAGCTGAATATTGAATAGAATCGTAAGATAATGAAGGAGCCCGTGGTTTAAAGAATATTTAAGCGTATCGAATCAAGGTTGATGATATTATTCCATTCATTACAGTTGAGCAATATCTATTATGGGACTTTGGCGATATATAGATTAGACGCGGCTTATGTTAGCTTTTAAGACATTATCTAAGGTGGGTTGTTTAAATACCAATGATAAAGGATTGAATACGTTTCATACTGCGAAAATATCGAAACCTTAATAGGTTTTATATAGAGCAAACTAGCCAATCGTTTAAAGAATGCGGCCACTTCAACATGTGACTATCATCACAACCTTTTTAGGACGTTGTTATTAGTAGATATGAGGATATTTGACTTATGATTTAAAGTGAAAATAATGAAATTCACCGCACATTTTATATGAATTGCGACACCAAATATTAATAATAGATTGTTTAATTAACTTTCAATGACATTAAAATTTTAAAATTTTAGTATAAGTGATCATACTTTTTCAGTATATAATAAAATTTGGATTTATTTATAACATATGATAAAACTGACGAATTTATAAAACTTAATGTATTTAGTTTTAGGTTGTATATAATTTAACATACTATTATGGATTGATTTTAACTTTATAAACTCTTGTTAATTATAGTTTCTGATATAATAACCTTTAAATATATGAATATTTTAATATTGCGAAATCTTTATTTTGCATCCAACAAATAGAGTTCAATCTAATCCTGGACCTTTATATATTGTCTTTATCTAAGAACCTTTTTGTTTCAATAATGGTTCGCCATATAGATATAAGTTAAGATAAACGCATTCCATTTCTTTTGGCAAGGATTGGTGTTCATGTTTATATGTTATCTTTGTAGAATTATAGATAGTGTGATATTTCTAGATGTTGTAATGTATTAACTAAGCCTATTATGTTCTGTGTTTGGCTAAAGAAAATTCTAACTCATTTAATTGCCGGCGATCGATTCTTCAAGGACACATAATTGTATCAAATACTAGTTAGATATGCTAAAGGCATGAGCTTATCAGTTCATTGCATTTTTATGTTGCGTGTTTAGAAGGCTGTCAAAACTTTTGGTACCCATTTCGGGAATTCATATGCTTTTCTTTTTGTTGTCAATCGGTCACATATGGCTCAACATTGGTGTATATGGAGAATATTCCCGTATAAATAAGACATCTGATGTGATTGAGACCGAGTAAGAGACGTTTCAATTATTTAACAAATTAAAATTTTTAAAATTTATCAAAAGGATAACGTCGTGGCTATACCAGAACTCAGAATACAAAACTACTCTGATCTATGCCGAACTTTCACGATAACATTAATAATTTGTTAAACGTTCGGCAAACAAGATATAAACTCATATACAGTACAAAAGACATCCCCTAACTATTTAACGGATAATCATATAATAAAGAAATACTGAATTTGGCTATATACATTAAACTTACGAACTACAATACTTTATCTGAAATGAAAACGATGGATATCCCAACGAACATTACTAACATGAAACAGAATTTTTATGGCCAATAGAAAAGAAACTAAATAATAGTCAAATATAAGAAGGTTGACTATAAACTACCTCATCTACAATTCTAGTCAACGGCAACACTAATAAAAAATACTTAAATTTTAACAAAGAAACTTCTAGGTACAGCAAGAGGTAGCGATTTTTATAGACCCGGTTATTTTGCCACACCATCGATAATGAATTCCAACAAAAGGGCAACGGCCAAATAAAGAAATTTTCTTCAAAATCACATAATGGAAGCTTTACGACTATTGATGCGTATAACTATAGAAGGGAATTATAGCTACAAAATTCATGGATGATGCAATCTAGATTTGATTATCGGTATCATTTCCATATCAATTATTGAAAATACCATATCGTGTAGACTTTGAAATACAAACCCAACGTGATATTAAAATAATATTTATAAGATATGATAAGGAATTTCTATTCGAGGGTTTAATGACTTTATGTAGAATTAGAACTTGTTACAAATATAATTCAACTTTCTTAACTGGACAAATTCATTTAATGAAAGTATACAACAAATAATATGTGGAGATTTGATAGATACTTACTCAAAAACATTAAAATAGTCCATGGGTTGTGGTTTGAATGATTAGGGTTTAATATTCGTTTGTAATGTTTGAGAATAAGGAAATAACGAAGATAATACTATTCACTTTTGTGGTGCTGTGAATTGTATATATCTATTAACGATCTATCTGCCAAGGATGTGTTATGAAGTCGCAGAATATAAACAAGAGGGCTACCCATTATAATCAAATCAAATGTTTATTTAAATATTCGAATAACTAACCATTAGATATTAAAAGTATTATTAGCTTACTTTATAAATAGACATTGTTTTTAATAATCAATTGACCTAATAGTATTTATCTATACCAACTCCGCTGTGTCCTTTGTTTTTTCATCATTTTCGAGTCAATTTTCATATCCAAATCAACAGAAGCATCTTTGGAATATCGCATGAAGTTGTTCAAAAGCTGTATTTCTTCATGTATGTTTCCCAATATCACAGAATCATCAGTCTCGGCTATTTGTATCTTTAATTCACACATTTGTTCAGATATCTTGTTTTTAATCGAGTTGTTATTCTTTACATTGCTATTGACCGACGTGTTGTATTCCAAATCTGTTTTAAACGCTATTGTTGATTCTGTTTTATCCATAACCACATCTTCCGAGCCACTGTTCTTGTGTGGCTCTTCGATAATGATATCATTATAGATTCTTGACAACTGTACTTCTTCTGAACCAATATTATTGATATCAACAACGGATGCTGTGACAATCTTTGTGCGATTACTCTCGTCTTGACAATTAGACGATTCAGTAACTAGTTTTCCACCTTCCAGACAATCATGGTAATTCCTTTCTTTCATAACTTCGTAGAGTTCATGTGCAGCATGCACATGTTTGCAAAACTCCTTTTTAGATGCAAACGATAGGCAGGAGCAAACATACCTATATTTACAAACCTTGCAGTGAGTACATATATGAAAGCAATTTATAGAGMAGTTGGTACAGGTTCCTTCTGTTATTTCATATTGCTTGTATCTGAACAGTTTGTGTACAGGGTCGTAAACGAATTTCTTTTTGTTTAAATCCAAACTTAATTTGTGTTTACGATGTGCTATCTGGGTTCTATAATTCATATATTGTAGTTGTTTAGAATGGTTTTGTCTTTTAAGGGTCACATTTCTGTGCTTTTCAAACAGTAAGAGGGCGTTAAAAATGAAATCAAGTCTATTTCTCGAAGAAAAACATAAATACGTTCGTTTGAATTCTCCAAAAAATGCCTCTACAAACATGTTTGTATTTACCAAACTGTCTATACGGGAACTGAGGCACCATCTTTCGTAAACACATGAATAAAACTTTTTAAAATAATCCGAGAAATTCTTGCTTTTTCTTTCACAATATCTTTCAAATATACCCAACTTCTGTTTGAATTCAGTCCCGCAGTATATTTTTGTTAATTCTTCAAACTTCTTTTCAATAGCAAACCTGTATTCCGTGTTCTTTATTTTGGCATGGATTTGTTTATGTACTGCTTTTTTCACATGCCACAAACAGTACAATCTTTTTGGATTGTTCCCAAAGACGGTGTTCCATGCCTTATAAAAGATAGGCGACATGTCTGACATGAAAAAATCGGCTTTTAGTTCCAAATTCCCAAATATTTTAAATTTTTGTAATATATTCTCACAATTTAGTTGTGTTTCTGAATTCGTTACAATATATAAAATCGGTGTAAATGTGATACGTGATGACAAATGGCCATATACAATAAGAGAGTAGTTGTACATGTTTGTGCCAAATGTTGCATCCGACATAATAGTTAGTCTTTTGTCTAGAGTCTCCGGGTTAAAAAGAGGCGATGAGAATGCAAATGTGAATGTTCCAGAAGAATCTTTGAGATTTGGCTCTTTCTTGGGGGTTTGGAGATATGTAAACATACTCGGATTTTTTTCAGAAACCAATTTCAAGTTGTATTGTAAACTTTCAATGTCTTTGATATTGAATCTTTTGGGGTCGGAATAACGATATTTTAAATATCGTAAATAGTTTAGTGTAATCATGTCACTCTTTTTTGATATACTTTCCCCAACGCCTTGTAGCAAATTCTTATAAATTTCTTTCAGTGGTATTTTCTGTCGAATCTTTGATATTAGATTAGATTTAACATCAATAGGTAACTTAATTTTATCATAATCAACATTATGATTATGGTAGATGCAAAAGTTAAGTTTGAATTTGTTGTTGGAAAATATTGTTGTCGTAATAAATGAAATACATGATATGGTCTCCGAATTATGACTGCATTTAAAATAAGAAGTTGTTTTTGACCCTGTCTTTTTGTTGCCAGTAGTTTTATAGAATGTTTCTTTTTGCGTTCTTCTTATAATATCAAGATACTTGTCCATTTTCTGATATGAATCGAAATAAATTATTTCATTTACGATGTGCATTTTGTGTTCCCCAAGTAAGTGATCCTTAAGAGTTTTGTAAGTACTAAAAGAATCGTCACAAAGGTTGCATGTATATCGAAAATTTTGCGGTTGGCTGTTATCAATGTGACAATTGATGTGGTTATTAAAACTCTTCTTACTTCTGTACTGTTTGCCACATAAACCACAAGTATGAAGTTCAAGATTGTTCGTGGAATGAAGACGTGTTTGGTGTATATTTAGACCTTTCTGGGTTCTGAATTCAAGACAGCAAGTTTCACAATACATTTAAATTTTTAAATTGAAAAAACATAACAAAATCTTGGAATTGGCTATATAACGATTAAAGAACTAGACAAATTATAAATCAAATGAATAAAAATGGTTGTAATGAATAAATTAAAAAAATAAGTTTAAAAAATCAAATGTGCCTTCCTATTTTATATGAAAAGTTAATTAGGGGTTGGAAAATATATGACAAAAAATCGACGAATATATGATGTATATATAATTTTGCCAAAATCTCATTATAATTTCGAATTTTTAATAAAATAAAATATATGAATTCCTTCAAATCGGAGAACTTATGGGTGGAAAATTTCCGGAAAATTGGTAAAATATATGATTTGTACTAAATCACATATTTTCCGACCCCTAGTTATAACTAGAGTTTCCAAATTACCGGTATTTCGTCCATTTTCGCGTTTTTTTGCAAAAACGACAATGGTCTAAAATAGGACGAAATGTGATCAAAATTTTACTAAAATAATTTCATATTAAATATAAAGGGCGACCCACACTATAAAATATTTAAAAATATTTTCGGCCAAATTCTAATAAATAACTCAACAGTTTTATAATTATCGAAAATTATTGTTATCGGAAAATAGGAAAGTCTAGTTATAACCGAACTTCATTATATCCGGAATTGACTGTAACAAATTCAGAATATGTTAGATTGGTTAATTAGAAGGTAAAGTAGGGATAATTGAATTTATCAGGGTTCAGAATTTATTTAAATTCGAATAAATATTTGAAACCACCAAACAAAATTAAAGTTGCACATGTATTAAGAATCGTTATTAAATATTATTCCCAATACATACAATCAAATATATCCAATAATAATCCGAAATTTACAAATGGAATTAGTAAATCACAGTTTTGAAATAATTGCATTTTATTTCTTTAAAGGCAAATAACAAAAAGTTTTTTAAAGCTATTTCGGAGCTCTAATTATTGTAAAATATAAATAAATAAATGTTATTCAAAATATGAAATTTTAATGTTTCCCGTCTAAATTCAAATGTAATTTTGTTAATGAAATTATGAAGGGCAAATTATAACTAGGCCTATTTTCAAAATTGTTATAAGGCTTAATTTCCAATTGAACAGATTATTTAGGGGTTTGTAAACACACAATAAATTGTTTTAAATGATTACTAGTCCTTTTGGCGCCATTCTGGAATTTTCCACAAAATGGGTGGAAATTTTAATCGTGCGGAGCGATAGCGTAGCACTTTATTGTTAAGGAAAGATTTTAAAATTGTACAGTGATCAAACAAATAAATAAAACTAACTATATATATGTATGTGAAACAGTAAATAACTACATATGTTGAAACCAATGCTGAACTCGGCCTAGATGAAGAGCAAAGTTTTTTAAAAATTTAAATTTGAATAGAATTCCGCAGATTGGTTTATTTGTGTTATTTTTGTTATCCCTAACTATAAACAATATTATATGCTTATATTTGTTTTAAAAAGTGTTTTGTTTCCCAGAATCCAGATTTTCTTTTAAAAATTTTAAATGGGTACTCTATTTTGTTGAATTTTTTGCTTTTTTATACGGTATTATTTTTTTAGTGTAATAGATTATTTCGTTTTTATGGAACATTAATAAACATTTCTAGCCCTTTTCGGGAAAATTTTTAAATTTTAAAATTTTCCCTGGGTATCGCTGCAGAGTGCAACGCGAGCCCAGGATGGAGGTGAAGAGCCCGAGGTTGCAACAACTAGCGCGACAAGGGCTCCACATTCCTCCAGGCCTTCAAAACGGCCTATAAGCCAACCCATATCTGGTCCCTATTAGGGAGACAATAAAGCCAGATGGGGAACCATGTTG
Source organism: Mikrocytos mackini (assembly GCA_030180075.1). Lineage (NCBI taxonomy): Eukaryota > Endomyxa > Ascetosporea > Mikrocytida > Mikrocytiidae > Mikrocytos > Mikrocytos mackini. Next base: position 9,141 of record JASNJN010001546.1, read on the forward strand.
GTTTACCCCGTCATTAACGCTTTAACTCGGGGCCGCAAGGCCCATAATAAAAAGACGGGTCCGGGATCAATTCATGATTCCCTGGCCACTGGCCCGGTGAACCATGGATACTAATTCTCAATAAGAAGGCGGCATATCCTGCGACAACCCAAAGGGTTCACCACGTAGACTAAAAGGTATCCGTTTATAGCACCTATAGCTAAGATGCGGAGGTGTCTATTGACACCATGGCAACCTAGCTAAACCCCAACCATCTGGTTAATGGTATAGTCACTAAAATCCCAAGGATAAGCAATAATAAAATGACCAGGTGGCTTACTAAGCCCCGTTAGGAAAAGTAAAGGGCTAAAAACTTGCCCAAGGGGTGGAGCTGGAATAGCAACAAATATTTAGTTGCATACTCAATGAGTAAACCTCAAAGTTGTTACCGAGCCCCGGGAAAGAGTAACCCCTTCCCAGTTAAAAAAAGGAAATCGTGAGTTCATGATGGGACGGGCTGAAGTGGCCGGGCGACTGTGCCTGTAATTATTAATAATTAATTATATCTTTAAAATTGCCATAGTCTTTAATGAAATAAATAAGATCTTCCAACCCGATAATCTTCCTACTTTAAACAAATAACATKKAAAGATTWAASTWWRWGMSTATAGATGTMACCAACATAGTCGAATGTCATTTTATAGTTAGTGAGGCTAGTCTTGGGTTGGATCATTTTCGAAACCTCTACGTTCATATATCTTATGATTATTGACATGTCTATCCAAAGTTCATTATCAAAAAAGACAAAGGCACCGTATTCATCGTTCAACCTAGTTATGACTCTTTGAATGGATTGTCTATGCTCTATTAGTTTTTCTATGTTAGGGACGCTCTCTTCGTTAAACGATATTTGCTCAGTATGGTCTCTCACAAAAGATGATAATTTTTTGATATATCGTGGAAATTCCGTTTCAAGTAGTGCCTTGATCTCTATAGCGGAACTTGGAGTATGTTCTGTTTCTACGGAAACAGTGTGACTGTCACAAATAGCGTACAGAATAAGAAGAAGACCAAACATTAAAATTTCATAAAATTTTGAATAATTCAAAGATTTTTATTCACTACCGGAAGTTCGTTTCGTAGCTTTTAGTGGGTTTTAAACACACAATACACATTAGGCTAACTATGCAATTAATTTTTTTTTGAATTCAAAACAAAAAACCGTTTATAATTTTTCTAGCATATTAAAATCTGGGTTATACACTCATTCTAAGTCATTCAAAATATTAAGTAAAAATATGTGGTTATTCAAATTAAATAATGAATATTTTACATCCAAATTTGAAATACACAGAACTTTTTAGCCGTGTTATTTTCTATGATTTCAATTCATTCACGTAATTACAAAACTAACCATTTCAACAATAATTTGTAATAAACCACTTGAATGGGAATTGTATTTAAAAAAGTGAATAAATGATGAAAACATTTCACTTTACCAATTATTGTGTACTAAAACCATTGAATTCTATAAAACTAAAACGTTTGATATTTACTTGGATTTGTCGCTATTTAATGGTTTCTCTATTATTTCCAAAGAATCGAAAAGGCTGAAYGAATTCGAATTTTAGGGGAAATAAAAGCTTTGTTTCTGAGTTACACAATTGAAGAATACAATTTAAACTATGGAGTTTTGCCAGATTCCCTGAAGTTGTATTACAATAAATGTTGGAATTCATATAGGAGTGAATCAGTGTCGTGCTATATGTTGGAACTTCAGGATTTTGGCTCTAAAACCAACAATAGAGCGGAAGGTATCAACCGAATGCTAAAAAGACAATTTGTTATAAAGAGTTCTGTCGAGGTCTTTTTTGTAGGCTTATATAATTTTCTTGAAGTGTTGAGAAAAGAACTAAATTACAAATTATTAAGGAAGTATATGAAAATATAAATCTTAAAAAGATGAAAGAAGGAGTACAAATGGTACAGAACCAATTGACATGCACAGGATATAAACTATTTTCAGAGAGGATTTGTAATTTTAAACATTTAGAGACGGACACTAGATGTAAATTGCAAATAAATTATGGATTAATGTGCATTGGCTGTTTAACAAAAAGAGGACAAAGTATAGATGGATTCGTAAATGATGTATCGAAAAAGTGGAAACGCGAAACGTTTATAGAAACCACCGCTTTTCCGGTTATAGATATTACAAAAATATATACATGAACCATATGAAACTAAAATGCAAACCATTTCAAGGTTTTGATATGGCTAAACCTATATCTACTATATTCAATAGGTATCGTCGACCTAACAAAGATGGAACCCATTATTATATGAAAGAAACAGACTCTACAAACATTCCAGATTCGTTTGAGAATGAGAAATATATAACCAAACAGACAACTACATAGATATATTTACGACTAAGATAAAATACATGTTAAAAGATTGTTCCAAATCATCAGCAACTACTAAAAAAAGTTTTTAAATGGAATTATCGAAAAAATAAATAACAATGATCTTGATATCTAGTATATACACTAATTTAATATTATTTGTGTTTTTAAATGTTTCTTGTTTTATATGTAATTTATTTATGCTTTATTAGTAACGATGTTTGACTTATTTCAATCAAATCATGACGAATCCTGTAGAAAATCGGTTTATCTAAGTTCGGACAATAAACATTTTGGTCCAATGTATATCTGTAACATATCTGAGGTCGGATAGAAACTTTGTGGTAATTTATATTTGTTCAAACTTATTGTATTCGTCATAAAGACAATACACAAACACCATGGGCCTTTATATTGTTGGTTTAACATTGTTTATGGGAATAAACGATGCAATAATGCTGTTCTGGTTTAGTCTTGGCTTTCTTTGTGTCGTGGAGTCTTGTATTAGCCTGCATCGAAAGTTAATCGGTCTTTAAATTTAAGTTTTCAAAGGTTTTTGTATTTTGATATAAACTTTTTAGAAAAATCTAGGCATTTATACGCGAGAAAAACGATTGCAGGGTCGATGTCATATTCTAAATAACTGTGTTTTTGTTTTATATGCCATAATATACCTTGTTTACTTAATTTGCTCTTATTTTTTGAAATTTAAATTTTCTTTTGAGAAGAACACTCTTCTGTTGACAATAGCTTCCCACAACACTCTCGCATTCTTTATCACGCTACTAACTATTGAGAAAGGATGTCCGACGAATGTACAAATAATTTAAACATCCCTAAAGCTCGATTCGAACAAGATAATCAAAGTCGTGACAACAACACCAACAGGGCCAATGTTACTCATTCGAGGACAGGCACAATCTCAATGACACATGTAGAAATAGATTCCACAGAGCAGATTAAATCAACGGATCGAATTAAGAATTCCCCATGCACTCCGATTTCAGATACAAGAACCCAGGATCTACATAGTGCGCATACATTCAAGTGTTCTATCTGTGGACAATACTTTAAGTTTCATCTTAAATTACTTGGGCATTACAACACTACTCACGATAACAACTTTATAATCAACAAGAAAAGACTTAATTCAAACATTTCTTTACAAAGTTTTTTAAATGATATTTTAAAGACCAACGTTCAAACATTGAATCAAACGGGGAATATCGACTACAATCTAACAGATTTTTATTACTATAAATGTAAATATAAAAAAGACTGTTATAGATGTTGCCCTTGTTTTATAAATGTTAAAAAGAAAGCACATAACAATATTGAACTCACATATTGTTTAGAACATAACCATAAACCTGACTATACACAAATTAGTATACCCCCTTTCGTAAAGAACGGATTAATAACGAAAATGAAAACGGGAATAAGTTTACAAAGAATTTGGGAAGATTTGACTAACCATTTGGTAACAAAAGACATTACACAAAAGAAAGAGACATTAAAATTAAACTACCTCAATTATCTTTACCAAAAATATATTAAAAATGACAGATTTTTTGAAGAAGATCAGACAAATCTCGACTTTCTTATTAATGAACTTAAAAATAATACAATTATCAATGTTTACTTATACTCTTCTTTTAAAGCATGTAGTAACATAGAGAATTCTGAAAAGGAGTTTGTGTTTTGCTTTAACACACCATTTATGAAGGCGTCGTTTGAAAAGTATGCTACAAGTGGAATACTTTTCGACTCAACCCATGCAACCAATAGATAAGGTATCTTAATGGTTGTAGGATTTGTTCTGGACGATACTTACCGGGCAACTCCATTTATATATGTATTGACATCTTCTGAAAGAGAATCCATTCTAACAGAATGCTTTCGTCATTTTAGGAACAAATTAACAATTCTACCTCGCCCAAAGTATTTGATGAGCGATATGTACTTTGGGTTCAACAACTCATGGTGCAAAGGTACAGGCACAACACCCAAATTCTTATTCTGCTATTTTCATCTGAAAAAAGCCTGGACAACAAAAATGATACATTATATTGGGGACAAAGGAATTAGGAAAGTTGTGAAGAATATGCTTGATTACCTTATGAAACAAACAACAGAGTTTAACTTTTTTGTTGTTTACCAGAGGTTTTATAGCTATATACGTAGGAACTGTGTTTCATTCTGCTCATACTTTACTTCTAATTACAATAGACATATTGAGAAATGGGCATTATTCGCCAGAGTTGTCAGTAACACGAAGCCGTCTCTCAACAAAAT